>VZSE01004866.1:1521992-1581228 GCA_013398275.1 Promerops cafer | reverse complement strand
CCTTCCTTCCTTCCTTCCTTCCTTCCTTCCTTCCTTCCTTCCTTCCCTTCCTCTTTCTTTCTTTCTTTGCTTCTTTCCTTTTCTTTCTGAAAGCACCAATAAATATGTTCTAAATCTCATCTAAAGTAAAATGGATTTTTGGGAGCTACTTAGTCATTCTACCAGTCTTTTCCACCTCCAAGGGAACTGAAAACTGAAGGATTCCTCTTATGAAAAAAATTAAATAGTTCCAGAAGACTGAAGCACACCTTTTCCCAAGAGCCTCACAGTTACTTCAATGCAGTTTAATACATCCCTTCTATACAGGCTGTTGAGTGTGAACCTGCAGAAGGTTCTGATCTTAACTTTTTCTCTGCTGGACACCTCTTTTTATGACTGAGGTGGAGAGAGAGGCTATTCTTGCTCTCTCATACCATTTTCACATAAGTGGTATAGTAGTACAGCAAACTACTTTTTCAAACTGTCTCAAACATAAGATGTCTTTACTTAGAAATCATATTTCCCAAGTGTTGACTCTCATCTGCTATTTCAGCTCAGGACTGCAGGAAAGTGGATTTTCTGCACAGTCATTCTGTTTTGCATTTCAGCAGGCTTGGGTTTACTGTGATCACTTGAAACAATTTCTAAATAGCTCTGTGAGAATCTAGGAAATACTTAGAGAAAACATCTTTCTAAGCATGCAACACATTATGTGCTTAATAAGTGCATCTAATACTTAGCAATTTAGCATATTGTTCTGATTTTAGTAGCTTCACCACTGTTTTCACAGGAAGCTGGCTTTGGAAAAATGACCAAAGGAAACAGTAGTAATACCTATTACTGGAAATAAAGTCTGGAGGTGTATCTCCTGCTCAATTTTCATTGGCATATTTAGGGTTCAGAGTTGCTTTAACTTGGCAAGCCTGGGCAATGAACACTTATCCATGTGCATGCAGTACATTCACTCCCATATAATTACTTTTTGTTAATGCTCTGAAATAATTTTCTTTCATTTTAACAGAGTCTCCAGTCCTGCAGACATCCAAGCACATGAATAACAGACTCCTAACTTCAATCAGATTACAACTGGGAATAAAGTACTTAGCCATGTGCAGCATCTGGTTGCAGAATTAAGATCATTCATCTCTTGGGTCTTCCTAGGAAGCTACAGTATGAGATATGTGCATGTGGACTATGGGGTTCATGCAATGGGGCTGCTTTACCTAAGATGAGCAAAGAAGTTTTTAGAATTCATGGGGCAATCCACACAGCTAATCCAGCAGCTCCTGCAGAAGGTATATCAGCTCCAACAATCACACTGTTCACACACTGTGGCATTTAGAGGGGGAAATACAGTCTGTATAGGGAGTTCATTAACAGTTCAGGCTAAAAGGAAGTGTGAGCCTATGTGTTTCATCAAAATCAAGGACCTTTTTTTAAATATATATCACCTTAAAAATACATTGCATCTGATATTTGAGAGAGGAGAGCACATTGCAAGACCACTATTCACTGAGCTTTGCTCAAATATCTTGAAAAGAAGTTTGATTTCTTTGATGTCTACAAGTTTCATTAATGTGTACATAGGCTCAGAACAGTGCATGATGTTAAAAACGTCAGTGTAATATGTCACACTTTAACCTAAATTCCTCATGAATTATCTCATTTATTTTTCTATGTCTACACACAGTTATAGGATGTGTGTATTTCCAGCAGTAAAGGCATTTTCCAGTATTTTGCTAAATACATTAAAAGCCTATTTTTAAATTTATAAAAACATTTAAAATTAAAAAAAAAAGAACCCTACATTTTGAGCTGTTATTAGAAGAGGTAATGAACTTAATATGCTAATGTAAAAAGGGAAAATAAAAGAGTTTTCCGAATGTTTCTGGATGGGTTTTTTAGTATGTTATCATTAATGTATTAAAACATGTACAAAAATGCATTAAAGGATCAGGAATATTTTCCTGCAGGTACTTAGAACCTAATAAATAATGAATGTGATGATTAACTACATGGGCAGAAGTATAGAGCATTACCAAGAAAAAAAACTGCATAAAATCTGGCCTTTGAATGGATGTGCACCATTGTTTTTAATACTTAAAAAGCCACTTGAATATACCCAGTTGTGTGTGAAGAGAAAACAAAAGAAGCAAGCGTGCTTGAATTAATATTATATTTTCAAATGAAACATTTAAATATTGCCAAGAGCAGTGAGGGTGTCTGGAACGGAGTGGGAGGGCCCCGCGGTGAGCTGGGCAGAGCATGGCGATGCCGCTCAGCGCTGCTTGAGCAGCCACAGAGGTTTGTGCAGGTCTAGAGAGCTGAAGTACGACCACCACCAGGGCTTCTCCCTGCCTGCCGAGGACCCTCCTCGGGCCTCGCGCTGCCCGTGCTGGGCGTGAGGGTCAAAAAGTTCCAGCGGGTCGTGAGGGTCGTACGCGTCCTCCATGGAGCGGCGGAGGAGCTTGTTGGGCCAGGCCTCCGCGGGCCGCAACACGAAATCCACTCGCCCAGCCTGTTTCATCCTGGCAGGGATGGTGACCCTCTTCATCACGCGGCTGTAGCCCGGCGCCTGGGCGCTGATGATGTACGTCCCTGCAGGCAGGAGTCGCCAGTAGTCCCCATCGGCAGCTTGGGAAAGGGACAGGCACAACAAAACCTGAGCTCGGTATTCAGCCTCGCAGCCTCTGCGGCTGCACACGCACCCGGGGGCACACAGATGGCACAAGCAGCTAAGGGGTGGGCCGTGGAAGCAGCTCAGATTTTGAAAAATATTTGAAGGCAAACTCTAGATGACAAAAAGAGACTTTGCCTGTGAAAACCTGGCCCTTGGGAGCTAATGGAATAAAACTCACATACAAAATTTCAGCAACTACTGTTCCTGTATCACATGGAAGAGATGCTTTCCTTCATGCTGCTTTTCCCAAGGGTACAAGGAATTAATTTAAAACTATGTGAAACTTAAGAAAGTGAAATCAGAATCCAGAATCCTGAAATATATATACATATATATATTTAGAATGTCTAAGGAGCTAAGAAATCCCTCTTTTTATTGAATTACATTCAATTACTTTGCAGACATTCTCGCATGTAAGACTATGGAGTGGGAGCTGCAGCTGGTATAAATTGCCATTAGTATAAAATGGGTGTAAATTTCCTCCAGCTGAAGGTTAGGCCCTGTAGGCAAAAAGCAGGGAGCTTTAAAACTGAAAAATTTATTCCTCATTTTATATTTCCTTTATTTTGAATGGCAAGCCTCCTAGCTCAGTGTTGCATTAATACTATTTTCTCATGGAATTTCTTAGTTCTTTTTAACACTAAAATCAAAAAACTTTTTAACCATATGACATTTTTAACCCCACCTAACTCAGAGCAAATATTCTCTTTCCTACAGTAAACATATTTTTATTTAATTCTTAATCCTTTAAAGCTCCACTGCCAGTGGGAAGCCATTGTCTGGGAAGAAGTTTGAAAAAGACCCTAATTCATGCCAGGGTCTCCCACCAGCCTCAATAATCTGCATCATCTCCACTATTGTATTCCCTCTAGTGCTAGTTTTTTGAAAGCTGGAAAACGTCCACTACCTTATAAGCCTTTCTGGCTTTCCAAATTGATTCAACAACAATCATTAGAGCAAAATGTAACCATTCATATCTTCTATTTGCATTGGTATAGCCTACCCTCTTCTCACTGAAATCAATAATAAAAAGAAAACATTGATTTCAGTGACAGCCTAAGAGCTCAGAACTTTATGACTGTGAAAAGTAACAGTTGTATATACCCTAATATGTGTTTATCCGTTGGTGACAGGTATAAAGTGGACATAATTCAATGTTCTAATAATAATTGTCAAAAAAATTCACGTATTTATGCATTTCCATGTGAACAGGAAAGGTTGTGGACCCTTCAATTTCTGCAATTATTCTAGTTGTGAAAATCAAAGAGGATCCTACTGTACTACCTACAACATATCCACAATATCCCAACTATCTTATTCCATTAAGGCTCCACATCGCCACATGCTGAGTTACAGCCTCCAAGCAGAGCTGTTGCCATATTCCCCCAAACACTGGCTTTGGTGGACAGCAGACTGTTCCAAGTGGAATTTCTGACATCAAGAACTCCATCATCCCAGAGACAGGACAGACTTAGCAGCCAGCTTGGCATGTCTTCTCCCTTGTTATTTTAGAAGACAACCCCCACCTGAGCCTTCAGTTTTCCATTAAGGTGCCGTTTCTACCAAACATGACAATACTTTTGCAGGTTAAGCTCTCAGTGCTTTCACTCTTCCCCAGGAAAAATCTTAAACTAAAGATATTACCTGTGGTGACATCGTGCTGAATGCCCCTGACTGAAATACGAGCATTTTTTATTGGGTTGCCAAACTTATCGGACACAATTCCTTTGATCCCCCGATGAACCTGGGATAGCAAAGCTAAGTTAGATGGGAGTCACTTACTACAATACCACCATCACAAGGAAACCTTTGTAGACAGGAAACAACTGTCAAAAAGTTCAACCCATTTAGAGGCTCTCAGGAGATAATGCCCCTTCAGATCACATTGCCTATGTAGGGAAGTCCAAGGGGACTGAGGGAAAGGGATAATGGAACCAGAGCTTTTTTGGGATAGGTATGTGGCTCTGCATTGAGAGACCCTTCTCTGCACAAATCACTGGCACCTCATGGTCTGGCCACAGTATTTAAGGACTGTTTCTGAATGTCTGCCCTAGACACAGAGCCACAGAGAAATGAAAAGTTAAGGCTTTCAAAACCAATCTGATGCTCTGAACACAGTGAGAAAGCATCACTTCAGGTACTTGTGACTCATCATCACTCTGCTGCCTACACTTCACTGCCTGTCAGAATGTCATGACAGCAGTGTGAATGACAGCCATTTTCCCTTCTCTAAAACACAGAACTGAGCTGCTTGGGCTGTTGAGAAATGTGCTTGGTGACAAACTAAAGAGCAATGTGAATTTTTTCCTACAAGGAGGTGCACAAACAGCTATATTGGAAGTTCAATAAAATAAAACAAAACAGAAAAAAGTTCAAAGCATTTAAACATTAAGCCTCTTAAGGTTCCCTTTTTACAGTGTTCCAAATTTAAAATATTTTATATCAGGAAATCTATATGACCTTTTTAAGTGAATAATAATTCTATTTTGATTTTTTAACTTAACAGCTATGACCAATTTGAGTTGTTCTTCACTTCCCCACCTCTTCTTTTCTCTTCCTCTCACTTTCCCTTTCCCAGTACCCTTGTCACAGAAGAAGAATTGAAAGAAACCCACAAAGCATCAAAACAATGGGAAAAACATATTTGCTTTTCTGTTGGAATATAAAGATGTTTAAAAATAACCATTAAAGTATCCAACTTTACAGTAATTGATAATACAAAGCTTGAAAAAAAAAAGTCTAGTCTAGTGAGAGCAGTTTTTAATTTAAGGTGAGACTCTGTTGTCAATGTTCTTGTTAAGCAGCTGTTCCATTTTGAGTGAAGCTATTCACTGGAAGGTTTAGGAGCAACTCAATATAAGGATTTGAAAATTATCCCTTATAATGAAGCACTGCAATGTGTGTTGCAGCATGAACTTGGGGTTTTATCATATGGATAGAGTAAATACGGTCAGAAGAGTCATCTCAGACTCAAATTCAATTTACGGTGTAGACATACTCAAAGCAGTATGACCTCATCCAGCTTCAATAATAATTTTGCAATTATAACATGACAGGATAAAAATGACAAAACTGAAATTTTTTTAACCATTTTGCTTTGGTTTGCTTTAGTAGATGTACTATTTTTCATTTTTCCTCAAATCGGTGTCACAAGAGTTTGGCAGGGTGTTTTGATATTGCTTCTGATGGGGAAAAGAGATCAGCGTTTAGGAAAATGAATTCTACTTCTGTGTGTTGAGCCAAGTATATTTGTACACACACCCAACAGCCTGGTATATATCAGAATAAGAAAAGTTTGAATTGGTTATGGCAGACTTAATCTTTATCGTGGGTAATTCAGTCATCCTTATCTGCAAAGTTGTTTTGCTTACTGTCCTGCATGTACTCAAAAAGCTTTTCCAGCACAGACTTCTACAGTATCTCACACTATAAAATCTTTACATCTTGAAGACTTCAATTGTAATATATATGGATTTAACCCAGCTCCATTTGGATTCACTAAAACTCATTTTCATCAGACAGCTGTAAAACGAAATGAGTTTGGTGGTCTGTACTGTAGACTTTATTGAATGATAATACTTACCACAAGTAGCAAGAGGTTGCTTAGAAAGGCCATAAAAACACTCCTAACAATTTTAAATTACTGCATACTCTATCAAAATATGGCATGACAGAAAGCTAATCTACTAATGGCTGAGAGAAAGATGAGCAACTTCTGTTTCTGTGCTCACTTACTTATTGTCAGTGAGGTATTTGTTTTTGCTGAGCTTAAACTTATTATTAAAAATTATATTTAAGTGTCATTTTAATGCCCAGAGACACAGCTCTTTAGAAGATCAAATCTTTAGAAGATTTGGCTTCAGACATTTAATAACTACTTTTGTAAAGAAATCAAGATGGAAAGTGTGTAAATGGCTTTTCTAGCAAGATTTTATCTGAATCTAAATTCCTTGCTGTGAATCAGTAGGGTTTGGGAGACGAACATGAAATACGGAAAGGAAAATTTCAGGAAGCTCTCTGGAGAGCAGATCTTGTTGCTTTAGTCTTCAAGAGGAAGGTTGATTCATACTTTTTTGAATACTAAGGTTTTCTCTAGTGTTAAATTTTGAACAGTTGATGAATAATGCTGCCCGAAGTATTCATAGATAATTCCCTTTCTCACTGTTTTCAAGGCCTGTGCAGTCTTCAATCTCAATCCCTTCTGCAGCATAGAAAAAATAGCACCTGTGTGTCCTGCTAGACAAACTGAGGCACTGGGGCCCCTGCAGGACTGTGGTGACTGATTCAGCATCATCTTGAGAGCTAACCAGGAAAACAGCAAAGAAATTAATTTTGACAAAGAATGAAAAAGCAAAACAGAAAGCAAAAAGGTCTGTAAAAGCAGAGCAGTACCATTTCCATGTAATTCAGAAGGGCACCTTTGTTTTCATGCCAGATTGTAAACAGTTCTTCCTCCAAAGGAAACTTTTCACATCCTACCTCCACGGTAACTTCAAAGCAATTTGTGTGAAGGTAATTAAAATCTGCCATACCTATAGGTTTAAAAAGAAAGAGAGAGCTCACAAACAGCCATGTAGCTTTTAACTAGAGCTTTGCTGCTGTGCAGTCAGCTGAATGCCGTCCCCATGGGTGTGGGTTATTATACTGTAAAAAGGGCTGGCTAACATATAAAAAGTGTTCAACAAATTCAGACTTCTGCAACTCGTTTAAACTATAAATTAACTAATGACAATAACACTTCTTTCAGGCAAAAAGGTATAATTTTACATTATTATTCACCTGGCCAAGAAGTAGCAATAGAGCAATAAAGATTGGTTAATCACAGTAATTGTATAATTAGCTGTATCAGAGGTGACTGCCAAGGGCCACCAGAACAAAAATGAACTTTTGCCATTATAATGTTTAAAACTGTTTCTGTACAAAAGACATTGGATATAATTTTGATAAGAATTCAAGCCAAAGAGATCTAAACCGAATTCTCACGCATGCCCCAAAGCATTCCAAACCTCTAGTTTCAACATAATTATTTGGGGATCCAGCTGAGTCCTACTGGAAAACACAACTGAAGCACTGTTGAAAATTTATGAACACTGATATTTTATCCATGCCAGTATTGAAGGAATTCTAAAGAAAACAAAATACTATCGTTGGAGAAATCAAATTAACAACGGAAGCACAAATGAATTGGATGTTTGTCTCTGTTGTAGTTTTCCCCAAAAAAGAATTTATTTAAACAGATGAGAAAGCAGCACATGCATAATCTACAAGATGGATTCAGACTCATGCTGCTAAGGAATGATAGCATAGCATTAAGCATTTATTTCTACATATCAGATTTGAAAATATTGTATGATATGACAAATTTGGCCCTTGCATAACTTGTTAATTTTCCTCAAGTCCCATTGGGGTTGAATGCATCCCATATTATATGCATAAAAACATTACCAACATAGATTTTACTACTTAAATCCCCTACAAATGATGTTTTGCATGGGTAGGACCTTAACCAAACTGAAATGAATAAGATCATTTTGTTCAAACCCTGGTGTCTTATAAAGGTCATACAGAGGTTTTACCTCACTTGATATGATGGTAAAGTGGTTTTACCTCCAGTGAAGCTGTACCACTCAGCACCATTTATAATACCTCCCCGTTTCACAAAATTCCCACCGCAGCGGAGCTCGGACCGGTCGGAGATGACGGGGTGTGCATCTGCGTAGGCTTTAGCCAGCATTTTGAACACCTGTAACAGACAGGATTGAAATACGTTTGCTTTGACCAACTGAAAACTCTGCCATTGCCGTTGTCAACCATTGCTGTTGTGAGTCCAGACAACGAGCCACCCTGCGTCCTTGAGACTGACAATGAGCTGCTCCACGAGGAAGTTTTGTTTGCCACTAAGAAATTTTGATTTGTCTTCTCTAGGGTTCTTCTCTGCAATCCAATATATTTATCTGGGGACAATATATTAAATACCACTGGATTTTTTGATGCTTGGCTTCAATCTACCACCTGGGAAAGGAGCAGAGGACATTTTTGGTTGCACTGCAAGTCCCAGGTTTTAAAGTTTTAAAGTTGAAATTTAGGCCTCCTTTAGGTTTTGTTTCAGCTTTTGATATTTTTACCCCTTAAAAAATACCTATATTACCTTCAGCCCAACTAAATCTTCACACAGAGTGCTGCTGCTTAAAATAGTCAGTGTCAATTTGCTTTGCACTTATCACTCACACAGGAAAACCTGCCAGTTTGATTTCAGAGACAGTTGCTTCTGTGTGGGGCAGAAACCATTCCTAAAAAGTGAAGGATAGGATGTGGTGATGTAGGATGTCACCACTGATTTCCAAAGAGTGTTGACACTGATGAAGAGCAGAGCAGTCACCACGCAGAAAGGAACAGCGACAGAATACGTAGTGAAGACAGAAGAAAGAGCAGTTATCTGAAGAAACCATTTATTTGAGTCATGTTCCTGCCCTTCTTCTCCAATGGTTATTCCAACTTTGTACAAAAATCCTCCTTCTCCTTTTTGTTTATTTGAACCTCATCTGCTAAGGCTAGACTCTCAGATTGCAACATTGAAATTACAGCAGTTATCAGATGCTACTTGATCCTACTATTCATCATCATGAGTTTCATTCCATATTGCTTAAGAGAATGTGTGCAAGAAGTTTGGTGGCTAAAATCCTAGTTTTAGAAGTGATTCTAAAACTTAATCCTAGAGTTGTCATCAAGGAAAAAGACCAAAATGACCAAGCACACAATATTGATTGATATTTGTGATTGTTTGTAATAATCACATGGCTGAGCAATTATGGGATCGGGTAGGTGACCAAGAAAAAGTGGAAAGAGAGTTTAATGTAAGTGTAAAGGCACTTTACTGAAATACTTGTGATGACCAGGCACTAAAAATCCAGACTTAATATAAAATGCATTTGCAACTCCCATAAGTTTCTATGTGTCTAAATATTTCTCAGACCAGAAAATTAAGTGTCCTTCAAAGTATTTCTTTCAAAAAGAAATAGATGTTAATTAAATAAGTTAAGAAGAACTTTTACTGCCAATAGTTCAGTGCCAGGCTAAATATCCTTAATTTCTACAAGAATTTGGGTCCCAGTTCTGAACCTTCCGTGGAGGGTATTTGATATAAAGTTTAGAAGGTGCCTATGTGAGTTAGGAGTTTGATCCTCACCTTTTACAAAGACATCTGCAGATGTCCTATTTCCAGTGACCGTGCCTCCTCTTGTTTCACAGCAAGAGGCATAAGGCTTTTGCCTGGTCACTAGTTTAAGTGAAAGAAGAAAAATGGTAGTGAGAAGAGAAAGTGAGAATTCCATAAGCAAGTGAAATGTATTAAAAATAATTTAAAAAAAAAGAGTTATGCTTAAAAAAGAAAAAAAATTAAAGTTCCTGGATAACAATACATTTGTTATCACTTAGAAGCTAATGCATGACCAGCCATGGACCTCAAGGAAACTTGGGTTTATTGATATGATATAGAAGAACAAAAAGGGGGGAAAGAGAGGAATCTTTGTGACTTTGGTAGTGTGAGGTTTCACTCAGTAAACTTAGGTCAGTGCTGTTACATCAGCCAGCACTTTTGCCCCACTGACCCACTGTCACAGGCTGGGATTTTCAGGGGGAGGGAAGGGAGTGTTCAGCTCACCAAAGGGCTTGGTGTGGACCTTTCCACTCTGGTGAGAAGAGTCATCACTTCAGCTTCTTGTGTAACACAAAGCATTAAAACATCCATCTCCACAAACCCCGAAATACGGGAAAGTTTTTAATTAGGTGGGCTGAACCAGATGCATGAATGTGAGTGTAAGGACTTTGAGACTCCTTGCTCTCAGCAGGTACTGGCCCAGGTTGTGGTGCAGGCCAAAAAGACACATGAAATCTGCAGTGTCTTGGAGCAGAGGAAAGAGAGGATCCTTGTGCTTCCACGCATGCACCACGATGGATGTGGGGAGGTGGAAGCACAAATGCATTTTCAAATGAGGAAAAAAGGTTTCAATATATTTCCCTTTTTGGTTTTTTTGTTGTNTTTTTTCCTTTTTTGTTTTTTTTTTTTTTTTTTTTTTTTTTTTTTTTTTTAATGTGTAGCTATCATCTGCTCTGCAGCATTTCACTCTGGTCTGCAAGTTTCCCCTTGCACAGCAAATGTAGCAGGTCAGCATTCCCAAAAGTGATTATGGCCAATGTATGGCAGATAACCAAACTGCTGTATTTTGGGATGCAGGTTCCCTGACAGCAGCAGCTGTAAACCATATTACTTAAATGCAGGTCACTTCACAGGCACAGGTTTTATATATTTCTGTGCAAAATTTCAAGTGATACTGACAGTGCTGTTAATGTTCCTGTGCTGAGTCATTTGAAAAATCAGTTTTTCATCGAGGACATCCCCAGCCCTCCCCTGTATGTTCTAAACTTCCAGATTTGTAGCCAAATTCCCAGACTTTGCAGTCACTGACTGTGCAGCAGTCACCTGTATAGGGTCCCCTGCCTTACTGTGTTGCAAGCCAGGAGTGCCATTAGGGTTTGTCCAGCTGTGCACTACACAGGGATGCAGCCCTTTGTCTGTGTGGCTGCATCCTTTCACTCAAAGTACACGTGCTGTCCCTGAGTGGAAGTGATGGAAGTACTGCTGTACTTCCATTCCAGGGGTGAACTGCTTGATAAAGCACACATGACAACATTCCCTCACCACCTATGCATAGGATAGCCCTAGCCCAGGCAGTGGGATGTAAAAGCACAATTTTATGACTTCTCCCAGTCCTCAGCAAGAGGTTCTGCAGCTTGCATTAGCACCCACCAGATATTTCTTACACAGGCTTTTTGCTGTGCAGTGCCTGGTTAATTTTGCTGCTAAATCACTTTCATACACACATAGTCAGCAGGCATTGTACAGCTCAGAAGAAATTGATTGATACAGAAAATGTTTAACAGTCATACATCTTTAAATATTTAATATGTGTTAGTGAGAATTGTCATTTCAGAAGAATTCAGCCTAGAGATATGCTCAAAGATAAAGGATGCTTCAAGTCTAAGATCAACTTCTGAATATTTTCGACTGTTCTTTGTTTATATAAAGAACCACTTTTCTTAAGAGGCCACAGACATTTTTAGCACACTCTAGAAGGCTGAAAAGCTGGCTGTTCTCCTGGTGGGCATGTCGGCAATGAATACTAGATTGAGGAAACCAAAGGGAAATAGGAGAGATGGCAAAAAATTTCACAGAAGATTTACAGTGAGTCCCAAATGAGGAACCTTCCAGGGACAAGAGGGGGAAACCAATCCCATTCATCTGACCTGGAATAAATGTTACAAGGCTGCCACCATATGGCCACGAGTCTTTTTTCTCCCCACTCCTTATGGATTCCATGGGAAAATAACACTACTGGTCAGGCTTGTTCCTTTTCTTCTGGAAACCACTGGTAAAAATATCACAGCCTACTCCCTTTAGAAATTAAAACCTGGATTTTCCTAATCTGTGCTTTATGAAACCATATTTGGCTTTACAAAAGATAGGTAAATCTTTCCAGACCAAGCTGCTAATGTGTAAACAATCCTATATTTTAAAGTACATTAAGTGTATAAATCAGAGTCACATTATATTCTGAGCTGGAAGGACTCCACAAGGATCACCAAGTCCAGCTCTTAAGTGAAAGGCCTCTGTGGGGATTAAACATTTGACCTTGGCATTATTTGCATCAGCTCTACCCAAATGAGCTGATATCATGTTATATATATGTATATAAACTTGCATAATGTATATAAATATGTTCTTTATTACGTATTTAATGCATACATGCCTACATATGCACACATGTACATGATGTAAATTAATCAAAGTTTGTTATTTATTAAAAGTAAATGTTTCCATAGTTCTACAAATGGAACCAACATCCTAACCCTGCAAAAACAGTATTACCTTCTCATCAGGTGTAGGGGAGAACATTTTTTCTTCCATAGGATGCCTTGAATAGTCGTAAGGATAGGTCACAACCAACTCGCCCCCATGGAGGCTGGCAGAGAGCACAAATGGGATAGACCTCAACCACTTCATGACTGCTTTTGTCTCAGGGGCCACCTGAAATCCAGGAGAGAGAAAAAAAAAAAAAAGCTGTGGCTAGCCATGCAACTCCAAAGGGATTTGATCCTGGGCAGGATGAAGCCCAGTAGAGAAGAGACTGTGTCAAAAGGAGAATGTTGAAGCTCTTTGGCTCTTCCAGCCCAAAAGTTACTGGGGGCAGGAAATCAGTTTTCTCCAGGGAATGGATGATACACATTGTTCACTGTGGAAAAACTGGAAAAAAAAAAAAAAAAGAGAGAGAGAAAATTTGACAGAAGAAGAAACTTTTCATTACAAGGACATTTTCAGATGATGTTGGCAGTACTTTAGGCTGGAAAACTTCTGGCATTTCATCACTACTTACCTAACTCCCTATCTAATTTCATTTCTGAATGGATTAAGGGGAATAGGGGGATAAATTTGAAATTCTTATCACTTGTTGGAAATGCATTTGCTATCCTTAGGTCTAGGTTAATCTGTAAATAAATGAAAACTAAAGAGTATAAAGCACAGCAATGCCTGTGGTTTACCTGCAGTGAGCTGTGGCAGGTAAGTCACCAAATTTAGGGGTTTTGACAGCTGCTCCTCAGTAGCAGTGGCCAAGGGAGAGGGCAGCAGACTCCAAGAGATGTCCAGGCACCCGCCATGCAGGAGGCTCCTTCACGGCCTTTCTGAGGAGCAATTTCTGGGACCTGCTCCGGTGTCAGCTCATTCTTAGGGATAACAGTGTCATCTGGCGGCCGGTCCCTGCAAGCCCCGACTCACGCCAGTGCCCCTGGAGACTTGAGGCTCTTTTCCTGGCAGCTGGGGGAAGTGACCTGGGGAAAACCTGAGGAGGGCAGAGGGTGCTCATCCGGACCCTGCACAACTGCAGATATGCAGGATTTATAAAAATGGGAAGTATCTGTTATGATGAACTCAGTCCAGCATTCACTTAGGGCTGCTTAGGGATTGTTCATCACCCTTTGCTTTGACTCCATCAGCTGTCAGAAAACCAGGCAGCCAGGGCTCCAGAGCCCCCAGTGACTAACAGTGTGCAGGGAAAAAACATCCAGAACAAACAAGAAAAAAACTACCAAACCAACCAAAGCCCCTAAAGACACATATATTTATGTTTCAACAATAGTAATTCCTGTTTTCTTTGGATCAGTCCCTAATCTGCTATTGTTAAAAAAACCTTTGGGGATCCACAAACCCAGGTGTGGAGCAGAGAAGAACACTGTGAAGGTGCACCATGCATGTATTATAGCTCCATCAATGAGGCAGAAAGCCAAGGAAAAGCCATGTCTAAACCTAGTTTTACCTGGAGTGATTTAAGAAGATATTGCCCTGTCTACTCCTGACCTAAGCAGGAGACTACCTCCCAACAGATGCCATAATTTTTAGCTGAGTCCTTCTAGTTCCTGGGTTTCCTTAAAATGCCCTTCTGTAGCTATTGATCTGAACTGGTGCCTTTAGCCACTGCAAGTGGGAAAGGCTGTACCTTGTACTGGGGAAGAAATGGGACCCTGAGTTTCTCACTGCTGCAAGGTGAATCATAAAATCGGTGGTTTGTGATTAGTATATGAACACAAGTCAGTTTGTGCCACTGATCCCCAGGAGAAACTGGTCAAGTTCATTTTGTCTATCAGCCTGAATCTCTGTGTCACAACCCTTTCAACTTTGGTATTTTAAAGAGGAAACTTAAAAAATGAGATGTAACAGGTAAAGTCTGATCAACTAAGGAAAACAGAGAATGCACTTTGCACACCAGAAACTTAATCAAGGTTTTTTTACATAATAGGGAAGATTAAACAAAGAGTTTCCAGGAAGGGCATGACATGGGAAAAAAAAATATTTAAAAAGGCAGATAAAGATCATTCCAAAAGGAAAGGACTTTTTGCAGTCTCACACATCCACTCACACAATGCAGAAGTGGGAGAAGAAAGCAGCCCCCAGGCTTCCTTACAAGAAACATGGCAGTGTCCAAAGAATGCTATCTGCACCAAAGTATTTGTTTTCCTGGCCTCTGTACAGTGTTCTGGGATGATCTGATCATGATCTTTATCCCCGTAGTGATTGGGACTGAAGCAGCCACTCCTACCTGCACCCTGGAAGTTCTTCCTTTGAGCTCATCTCTTCTGAAGAGAAGACCCCAGAGGGCTTGAAAGGGGCTGCAAGCATCACTGCCTGCCCCATGGACTGGGCACTTTGGGAGTTTCTCAGGGTGGTTGAGCACCTGGAACAAGCTCACACCTTCCAAGTCCAACTTCTGAGGAGGTTGCTGCCCCAAAATCTCATCAGCTCCCTGTCCTGCTGCAGCTGCCCCAGCTCCTGCTGCCCAGCCAGAGAGGCCATGCCTGACCCAGCATCAGCTCTGCTTTCAAACAGCAGCCCTGGGCCTTGAAAAGATTTTTAAGTCGCTTGTGCAATTCACTGGACAAAAGTAAAATGTGCAGTTTTATTTGAGAGCTCCTGATTCCAGTTCTTCATCCTGATCAGCCAACTGGCTAACCAGATACCTGCCTAAGCCCCAAGACAGTGCTGTCTCACAGAGCCAGTGTCTTATGGAAGTGAATGGTGTGAAAAAACAGGAGTTTCAATGTTGCTATTTTTATCCTAATAACATTTCAGTGACATCAGTGATTAAGGCTTTGAAATGAGCATATTCTGGTTCAGCTCCACCAGATGATAACAGACGTTATCTATGCCACTCTGGCCTTTGACTTTTCCTTTAATGTGGGTTTTGTGGAGTTTAGTTTGTTTTTTTTTTCACCAGGGCTTTTGCTTTTAAGTTAGATGAGATCAATTTTAAAGTACCCATCTCACAAGAACAATTCAGAGCACAACTGGAAAACAGAGAAACTATTTCTGCCTGAGTATGGAAAAGGGCCATTACCCTTTTTAAACCTGAATCTCATTTCTTCAATTATACTGCAATTAGTCACTGTCTCCATGGCTTTCAAAGATTTTTTTTTTCTCTTTTAAAAGCAGCCAGACTAATTTTCTTAGAGTATGCCAGTCTCCCAAATTCTGCTTGAATCAAGACAATTGAACTGACTATATCTCAGATGAAGCCTGAAGTCTGTCTGAGCCCTCAGACCATTTATTACAATAATTCATAAAAGTGGGGAACAAACATGCTGTATGAAGCCAGGCTTTCGTGGAGCAGGAGCTCTGGCTGAGAGCTCACTTTCTGCTTCCTGATCTTTATACAATGCCCTGCAACACTCAGGTAATTACTTTAATAAGGCAGGTAACCAACACAGTTAAGTAACTGAAAGGGGAGAGGCTGGTTTTGAAACATTCAACCTAATGCTCCTGCATGCACAAAGCACCACTGTAAGAGCCATGGGCCCATCTGCCTTACAAAACACAGGCTCATTAAGGGACAGCTGATCTGGCAGTCCCGTGGTGCCATCAGCAGAGGAGACACAAGGCTGTGAGACCACTTACTGCCAGGTGTGTGCACCATAGGAAACTACAGTCAGCAAGAAGATTTTTTGGTGCCACCAAGGCCACAGGCCCGCTGGCTCCCACATATGCTCTGTAAAACATATGGATTTGGAGATTTTTTGAATGTTGTTTGTGTGAGAACCAGCTTTGAGGCCGGGAGAGCACCTAGAAGTTGCCTTTAGCTTTGGTGCTCTGAGGAGTACCTTGGGTGGCCACCTTATTTTTTCTTTAAAAAAAAGAAAAAGTTTGCAGGAGAAGTGATTTGTAACCCCAGGTCTGCACCCACTGAGGCAGAGCTCAGGTGGGAGTGGGGTTGGTTGTGTGCCAAGGTTCCCTGGTCCCTTGCTGTGACAGATAACCCGGGGTGATGCTGCAGCTGGGGCAGAGCTCTGGTGGTAGCTGTGAGAGCGATGTTAGGCTGCCTCCATCCAGCCCTCTACAAACTGCCCCGATGTCTCACAGGGCCTAAGAAAGCTAAATACATGGTTGTGAAAATGACTTCTGCAAGTGACTGCCTGCTGCTGACCATCTCTCTCACAGTCAGCAGAAGAGCCAGGGCAGAAGCAGGTCTTGGAGAGGAAGGAGGTTAGAGACAAGAAATGCAGAGTTACAGGGACTCTGGGCTGCACAGTGTGAGACAAGCTCACAGTTTGCACCAGGCACTGGCAAAAAATGGGGGTCAAAGACATGTTTGTCCTTCCTCAGTGTCGCCTGGGTCCTCAACCCTGCAGCTCTGGACACAGAGAGTGAGCGAGCACATGGCTGGAGGGAGACCATCATTTCCTCCCCATGTTGGAGCAGGAGAAGGGTGTGAGAAGCCCTCCCCCTCAGGTGGAAGGAGCACCATAGATAATGTGTGATGAACTGAGCACAGCCTCCATTCCCAGTCCCTCTGCACCACAGCAGGGAAGCAGGTATAGAATTCAGGTGCAAAATTAAGCCTGGGAAGAAGGCAGAGATGGGGGGAAAGTGTTTTTAAGATTTCTCATTACTCTACTCTGATTCGATTCATAATAAATAAAATAAATATAAATAATTTTCCTCAAGTCGAGTCTGTTTTGCTTCTGATGTTAATTACTGACCAATCTCTCCCTGTCTTTATCTCCACCCATGAGCTTTTAGTTATATTTTCTGTTCTCTGTCCAGCTGAGGAGTAGAGTGATAGAGTGGCTTAGGTGGGCACCTGGCATCCAACTAGGGAGGGAAACTCACCACAGGGGTGAATCAAAATCTCTCTGACTTTTCTCCTGAAATCCCTTTTTTCCCTCCCAGCTATTTTCATTTGGCCTCAGGCTCTGCTCCACAGCTCTCAACCCTTCTTTACCATCGGAGGCTCTGAACTCCACTTGCATTTACCAGCTCTGTTATTATTCAGCCAAAGTTGAAAACTTCTAAGCTTGTGACCTTATAACCATGCAGAAATTTGGTGCCATGAGTTGGGATTTGTGATTACATGCAAAAATAGAATAAACTACTTGAACTTAGTTATGGCAGAAATTAGTGGTCTAATGCACTGTGCATTACTGAGCCTCTTACAGCCTTGTGTCTCCACATGCACACCATCCTGAGGAAGTGAGGTGATTTTATCTAGATCTTACTACTGTGAAATGGGGTACCAGAACACTGGGGCAGCATCAGGGATGCCTTTGGGATTTAGACCTGGCTTTACATAAGACCACCTGCAGCAGAGTAGGAACCTGAAGTATGACCTCTCAAATCTTCTGCTAACAGCAGATGCTGAAACAATCCTCTTCCCCACCTGTCTGAGGCTTTGTGCCAGCAATAAATATTGAATCAGAATATAATTAGTTTAAAAGTATAAGAAGAGCAGAGCTCCCAATATCTGAACTACTGATTTAGCTTCCTGTGATTCTTCTTTCAAGGGCAGCTAAGGCCCACTTAGAGTTGTGCTGGGGGCTGCTGGGCTGCCAGCAACACATGTAGGGCTGAGCTTTGCATTCCTGACATAACACTACACAGAGCTTAGTGATGATGAGTGTGAGGCTCTGTAGTGCTGCCTCCATCCTGCTCCCACCCTGCAGCAGCAACTTCCTCTTCCAGCACCTCTGCAGCTCAGCTGGCCATTTCCACTGCTCTGTGTGGTTACAGTCATTTATAAACATCCTCTCTCAATGGAAGATGACACCACACAGCTTTACATGCAGCCCTTGTACATTTTCCATGGCAGAAACTCCTATTGCATCAAACCTGTGCAGGGCTTGGTGCAATGACGACCAAATCCATAAAGGCTTTAACAGGTATCACAGTTTAAAGCACTAATGATGAATCATTACACACTTGTGACCCCCTCGTCATTATTCTTAATCTAAACCAGCAAAGTTCAAATTATCTACAAATTTTCCAAATTATTTGTGACACCTGCCTTTTTGGCCAGACCTACACCATGATTTTCATGCCAATTCCGAGCCTGTTCATTTCAGTCCTACTTATAAAATCTGATTACAAGCAAATAACTTCAGAACAAGCAATCTCAGACTCTTAATTCCTGAGCTGCTCTGTAGTATGTATGATTTATAAAATGTGTAATTCATACCTTACCCCACCAGTAGGACTGTGGAATGGGGATGTGGTCCAGACGGGCCCCACGAATCCCAGCTCTTCTGTAAGCCTCAGATGTCAAATCTGGGAAATTTCTGTTCAGGTCCAAGTTCTGAGATGTCTGTCGTCCAATGACCCATCCGTTGTAACCAGCCCCCTATTTTGTCACACAGAAGGCAATTTCAGAATAGCTCCCTGTCTCAAAATAGTACTTTGTGGAATTTGATTAATCAAAGGGAAGTTTTAAAAGAAGTAAACTGAAAATGTCTGTACTGTTAAAAAACCCACGCTTATTATTTAATAACATTTTGTCCCCATGAATATTAATGCACTAACTAGCATTCAGGAAGTGTTTCACTCACCAGTGATGTGACTCATGAAAGGAACACGGGAGCCTCTTGCTCAGAGCAGCATGAGGAGTGGGTTAGAGGAAAGAAAGAAAATACAGCTGATGATGCCCCAAGACAGGATGAAGCAGAGTGCAATAACCCCAGGCTCATACAACAGATAGAGCTCACCACATGAGCCAAAAACAGAGAAAGAAAGGTCTAGTTTCACATTAGTGGTGGTAGAGAAAACAGACAGGGGGAAATAAGAATGTCAGGTAACAAATAATAGAATCTTAGTTTTCACAGGTCTCTATCAGACATGAGTTGATCTCTGAAAACTGCCATCCATTAGGAAACTTTGACAGTACAGACAATATTCACATTTCATTATGCCTACATTTTTAAAAGAGGGGGAACATCAGCCTGTTATTAAACTGCATTTCCTTATAAAACAATGTAAGTCATTAGAGTGAGTCAGGCATTTTGTTCTAGAACTGATAGCAGGGAGTGCTAAGTGTGTGAAAAAGCAACACAGTCAGTCCCACATCATCACATGCAGGCAGCAAAACTGACAAATAGGGCTCTGATTTCCTCTTAGCTCTGTGCACATCATCTGTGGAAAGCAATGCACCACCAAACCTTCCTGAAATTCTGGCAGTCAGTCATTAGAGTTCCCCCCTTTACATGACACTCCCCTCCTGGTTTGTTCTTTCCCACGGGGAATTATAGAAACATGAAGGCCTGAACATCTCCATATAATAAAACTTTTACCTCTTCTGCAGCCAGTTCATACCCATCAGGATTGAGTGAAGGCAGGAGATGAATTCTGGTGTTGTTAATCAAGGTCTGGATGCGAGGGTTCCCAAGAAGATATTCTGAACACAGATATTGTGCGAGGTATATCAGCAGTTCCTTCCCCACAACTTCATTTCCATGCATGTTGCCAATGTACTTAAATTCTGGCTTGACTGTGGAATGTGAAATAATGAGATGCTTTAGTTTGATTATACCTGAGTGGCTTCCAAAATCAGACTAACCCAAGTTGCCTACTGATGAGTCAAAGTTTTATTTATGCTAATGTCGTGCACATGCTCCTGCAAATAGCACAGCAGTTCTAGGTGAACTTCTCTCAATTAAACACCAGTTCAGTAATAGTTTAAATAGTGTGAAATAAAGTTAGGTCCAAACTATTAGGATTCCAAACCATAAGAGGCATTCATTGATCTGAGCTTTTGCTAGAGTCATCATTAATTGTGAGCAAAGGATGCTGAAAACAAAAACATCAAGCCATGGCTGAGAAGGAACAAAATACAACCTTGGGTCTCTGACCTACCTTGGGGGGCTTCAATGCTTTATTTTGTCACAGATCCTAGAAACGACCTGCAGATGTGTAATATATTACCCCTTTATATGGAAAAGAAGTTGGGTTATACATAAAAAGGGGCTTTAAGGCTAAATAGCCCTGGAATGAGCCTATTAGAAACACATAACTTTGCAATTCCCTGTAGTTATTCTCTCAATTTCCATCCTTCCTTAGAGACTAATGGAAAGTCGAAAATAGGTGCACTTTGGAGACATCCTTTCCTGTCTATCCCTTCATCTTTGTCTTTGATCCTGGCCAGCCTTGAGCACTAGACACTGAGGGGGCCTGGCATAGAGCTATTATGCCACTTGCTCAGGCTGGCAGAATCTCCAGCTCTGGAGCTATTTCTACTTCCTTTTGTGCTGTCCTGAGAAGCATGAAGCAACAGATTTAGAGAAAAATTATAGGAAATGAATTAAACTACCATCTTTTATCATGTCATATCACAGTTTTCATTGAAAAGCCTGATTCATAGGCTTTGTGTTTTCCTGGCAAATGGAGTACAAGCTTAAAAAGACGCCTGCAACTTATTTTCTTTGGAAGAGAGACAAAGGGTGATAGGCCAGGAAAATGTAACATAGATCTTTGCTCTGTTAATGACATCTACTGAGACCTGATTAAGTTTAAAGGCACCTCAAAATACCTCTAGACCATGCAAGGCAGCACAGCTGAGAGTAAACAAAGCGACCAGTCTTTGCTGTCCTCTCTGAGTCCCCTGCAGCACAGCACACAGAGGACACAGCAGCCTGACCTGAGATCATAATCTCAATAAAGTATTTGGTCACATGTAGCTCAGTTCTGCCGTGCTGCTGAGGCTCTGCTGATGCTGGGCCTCTTCTGATGAGAAGCAATTTGAGGCTCTCAGTAATGGCCATAGCAACAAGTATAATTTTTGACCTGGGAGCTGGTAACAGAAAAACAAATTACTTCGATAACTAGAAAGTTATCTGCTTTGTGAACAATTTAAAACACTTAAAAATCTGGCCCTTGCTGTCTTAGTGATGAAACTACAAAATAGACATTTGTACTGTTCCCCTCTGAAGAAAATTTGTGAGGACTCACATCTTAATGCATATATTAGCACCTATATATAGTATAATAGCATCTATTTAGGGGCTATGATAACATAAATTCCTGGTATTATCCACCTGTTACTCTGACAGGTATAGCACTGACATGAATCTCTGGTCAGGAGGATTGTTTTCTGTGCTGAATCATCCTTTTTTTAGTATCAATGTCCTTCTATATCTGAGGCCTTCTCAGAAGACTTGTGTACTTTAGGATGTGAAGGAGAGTGAGGAAGTGGCAGATGATAGGGAGGGCAAGTCAGTAACAGAAGTGTATCCCAAATTTGTACATTGGGCACAAATCAATAACAGTGATATCACTGCCACCAAATACACAGTGATACAAGGAAGAACATTACCAAGCATGGTCATGCACAGAGCTCATAGCAGTAAGAAATTGCTGCTGGGGTGTAATTGCTACAAGGAATCATTAGCTATCACTGTAACTCAGGAACACAACAGGGGGAGAAGTGTTTTGGAGTCAATGCTTTTTACAGTCAAGTGATGTCCCAACAAAAGGGCATTTTCACTCGGATAATCTGGTCTCCCCTAGAGCAACCTGATCAGCACTGATACAACTCACGCAGTTCGTGGTGTCCGGGCTTGGTTGAAAACTCAATCACAAAAAGATCCTTCCCTTCAAAACTGCGACCTATGCTGTAAGTTGTTGCAATGTGGGAGCACTTTGAAGCAGTCTTCTTCAGCGTGCTCACCATTTGGGAATATGAATGGTGTTTGAACTGAATAAAAGTTGCTGGCAAGTCTGAAGGCAAATCTTCCTCAGCATCTACTTCTCCTGCAATGAAAAATCATAACACATGCTTTAAAACCATAGTGCTCAGAGGATTGCATGAAAACCTGCACTTTTTTCAAATTATCTTTATAAGTAGAAGAATTATAGAAAATAAAGCTGCAATCAAAATCTTAAACGTATGTAATACATCCTACACTTTATTGTGGCATGTTTTGTTTGCAAAATCCTACTAATGCATACACACACTAACAAATATTTGTGAGGTCTCCAGTTAAATTTGACCTTTGGCGTGCTAACGCATTCCAGTAACAAATTCTACAGATTTTTCACTTTAAATTTGGTGATTAATATTTTTCATGAGATTCATCCATCTTCAGCTATCTGGATCTTCATCCAAACAAAAATCTGTGACAATCATTAATGAGAATATTTTAATGAGCTGTTAAGCTTGACAGGCAGTCACAGATTTATAAGTGCACTAAAGTTTCAGTTTTTAAATAAAATATTTCAAATATATACACAGCTATAAAACAGGACAGGGCTTATCTAAATGCATCCAAGTATCTTGCTCTGAGCTGCTCTTTTTAAATGAGGGAGAGAAATAGATAGTTATTGAGTACAGTTTGATTAAGTCTTTAAAACAGGTGGAACAAAATTAGTGACACGTTACAGGTCTCTACAAAGACAACAGGCTGAGATGACAAGAAAAGAGGTTTTATGCCATGATAGTCAAGCTGAGTGAGATGAGACCTCCCCACGCAGACGAGGAGTGCCAGCAGAGCTCCCTTCCTTCCTCACCTCGCAGCTTTGCCAGCGGGTCAAAGCACCCCTCCTCCTGCCCCGCGAAGAAGCGGTCACAGTCCAAGAAGTAGGGCCAGGCCATGTCTATTGCATCAAAGGCAGGGAGGCAATTTTTCTTGAGGTTTTCACAGACGTGCCTGCAGGGCTTTATGACTTTGTCCTTTTCACACTGCGGGGCCAGCACTGAGCAGCCCAGGAGCCTGAGGTCGGGGTTGCATTCCCCCTGGAGCAAGTTGTGCAGCACGCTGATGAGCAGGTACTCGGAGCTGTACTCAATCACCTCTCGAGACTTCTGATCCAGAAAGTTAGGATACACCATTTGAGTATAGGCAACATCAGTACAAGAACTCAGGGCAATATCCACGCATTTTGCTATGAAAAGGAGATCAACATAGGAAAAATAACTTTCTTCACTGACATTCTGAATAGACAAAGAGAACATATCAAATACCATGTCCAATGAACTTATTTCTTTAGTTGTCAGGTAGGCTGGGAACAGTTTGCTAACTGAGTTGCATGTTTAAAACCACTTATAGAAAGATGATGAGAAGCATGCTTGGTTCTGGAGATATAATTTGAGCTTAGGAATTTGACCAGAGAGTTCTTAAGAGAAAGGTGGGGATTTGCTGGTGAGAAAAACTCAGATTCCTGAATAAAAGTGTATTTGTAATATCACTCTTTCCCCTGTATGTGAATTGTCGTACGGATTCCCTGAGTAGGTGTGAGATCCTATAGGTTTTCTTCTTTAGTGGGGAACATACCATCGAATTATCTCTTTTCTCTACTTGGCCCCACAGAATCTGTAGAGTTTAATATCCCTGAAACTACAGACCCTCCATGAAGTTTGATTGAAATTGCCCAAAGAGATGAAAAGTCATTCTGGTGCCTAACTCCCAGGCAAGCAGACCCATAATATGATTATATGTATATTCTCATAAACCCAATACATTTTAAGAAATCAGGTTAGGAGGTCTTAGGAAAGATAAGTGTTGGTAACACCTTCAACCCACTTAGAAGTGAAAAAGAGTAATAGAAAGGCATCTCTTCATAAAATTACTGGCTGTTATAGTAATGAGTCTACATTTGAGTGTCCTTCTCTTGGTAATGATTCTGGCTGGTAACAAATACTGTTGTCACAGCAGCAAAATACTACACTGTGTGAAAGAGCACATTTCTCTTGTAAGAAAACCCACTGTAGCACCAACATGAGTATACTTGTCAGGAAATCATGAAGAAATACTTATGGTTTTGAGGTTCTCCAAGAACAGCAAGGAAAGACTCTTCATACCTTTCTGTACAGTTTGGCATTGACCTGTAAAGAGGAAAAGAAAAATCATTACAGGGTGAGTATACATGGTTCCTCCTTTGTGTTAGGAATTGTCTGATCTGGTTTCTGCTGCAGCTCTGTGTCCTGAGGTGCAGCCATAGCAGCAACAAGCACATATTCCCAGCAGGCACATAATACAGAATCATAGATAAGGCTGAGCTGAGAAACACCATTCCCCCTCATCCACACACAGTTAAGTGCCTAGGACATTTCACTAATTGAAACCCAGGTCTTTTTTTATCTGGTTAGTCTAAAAGTCCATATGAGCCCTTCTGTACATATCACGGTGTTTCATCAATCTCCCCTAAGAGATCTTTTTGTCCCACATAATGCTGTGGATACCTTTCCTGTAAAGCAATTCAGCCTTTGGTAGATACAAGGGGGCTTTATTTCTTCCTCATCCTACTTCATTGTATCTCTAGCAGTTGTGTTTTATCATACTTTTAATAATATCTTAAAACAAATTTTTTCGCTCCCCAACTACTCTCACAGGAAAGCTTTTCCAAGAGATCACTCTTCTAATGGCCAGAAATTGCCTTTTAATTTCCTGTTTAAGAGTATTTGTGGCCAGTTTATATCCATTGTTGTTGTGCCAGCATTGTCCTTTAGCTTAAGTAGCTCTCTGCATTCCCGGGTGCATTCCTTCACACTGCGTTTGCAAAGAGAAAACAGATCTCCTCTGCTTTCTGTTTACTAGGTCAAATAAATGATTCTCTCTTGATTTTGAAGGAACATAGTTTGAAGACCCAGGACATGCTTTTTTTGCTCCAATAACCAATGATTCTGTATTGTCCTTCTCCAATACTGGCAGCTAAAGAAATATATTTCTGCCAAGGTATTGGAGTTGGTTTCACCAGTGCCTCATAGGAGCTAAATCACTCTGTGCAAGACTGAACACCACCAGGCTCATCTTTCTTGTGATGTAGGGAATTTGTTCTGCTGCTATTTTTTCTTGCTCTCGCTGAGGGGACAGACATCCAGCTTCTTGCTCAGTAAATTGAACATTTGTCCTCACAAGACCAAATTCATTATGTTTTCTTTTTTTCCTGCTAAAGAGACTTTAAACTTCTACTCCTGGCATATTTGTTTAAACATAATCATCTGCTTTTGTGTTGCTAATGAGTTGATCAATCTTTAGCCAAAATAAAGTCATTGTAATGAGAACCAAGTTAACACTGGGATTTTATCTTGGAGGGGGACATTTAATTGGAAATCAGTCTGGTTCTATATTATGGACTGTAATTGAGCCACATTACCTCATAAAATAAATGAGGCATCAGAACTAGCAGAAACCGCCCATCCCCAACACCAACAAGTTCTGTTAAGCAGCAAGCTAGAAAAAAATTATATCCATACAAACTCCTTTCCTGGCTCAGTACATTATGATAATTGCATTAAATAATACCTGGTTCATCAACAATGCCTTCCATTATAGGATTTCAGTGTTTCCCCTAGCTAGGCACAATCCCCTCTGTGAGTTAGTTATTAAGGTCAAGGCATTTCTAAAAAAGCTTCATCTCAGCCAGATACTGCATGCAGTGCTACATCTGGGGATAATCAAGGAATAGAATTTTGTACAATGCCAGCTGGGAGAGAGAAAGAAATGATCTCTTGTTAGTAAGAGCTCCAGCAATTAATCCTGCTGATAAAATTGGATGTTACTACCCCCTGAATCTGGATAGTCTTATATACTGACATCATCACACTCACATTTGAGAGACCTTGGACATAAGTCTGGAGTCAGTCAAATGTTCCTTACAGAGGGGAAAATGTAGTGTGGGGAGGATTGGCTTGAGTTTAGCCACGTCCCAAAGCGGAGAGTGACACTATCTCTGTTTATCACCAGGGGTCACCATTCAGGGTCATTCGCAATGAATTCCCTTTGTTACCTTGAAGGGTGGATAAGAAATATTTGACACCTTTTCTTCGCTCTCCTGAGCAGAAAATTAATGTATTGTAGCTATTATTTTAGACTAGAGGCTTCCATGTTCTGGGCACCGTTCTTTGTGGAGCATTTGGGGAGTATGAATGGTCTATCTACAACTGCTCATATTTCTTCAAGGTAAGAGGCATTTCCCCCTCTGCTGGCTCCAGGACCAAGCTACAAATGTCCTTTTAGTTTCTGTCTCTGACGTGTAATGATCAAATAATGAAACTGAGGCACACACAGTCTCCCCAGCCACTTTTGCTGTGCAGGAGTGCTCTTAGCCATGAGTCAGTTTGAGATAGAGCACAGGCCTTGTTGTCAGGCACTTCAACGTTCTCAATGGCATCTCAGAATTCTGCTTATTCAGCTGGAGCAAGAAGGGAGTGTTCTGGCAACACGCTGGAACAAGCAGAGGAAACCAAAGGGAAAATGCAGCAGAAACCAAAGGGAAAATGCAGCAGGCGGGGTCTGGACGTGGAGCTGCTTCTCCCTGCTCCAGCTCCCCGAGCAGCAGCAGACTTGCTGCCTTTAGCAGATGCCTCTTTCTGCCCAGCTGGCCAGAAGAAGAGGCATCGTGAAGCAATGGATAGCTGATGGAAGAGATGTGAAATTCCACTGAAATGCTGTCCCAGGGTTCACCTGAGGACTGGCTCCTTTTGTGAGCAGGAGGAGATGTTAGCACAGGAGAGGGAAAGACAGCTCTGGTTTCAGACTGTGCTACATGTCATCCACACTTTGATATTTCTACCATATCTATATAGGGAGAGGAAATCTATTAAGCAATATGGCTTCAGTCAGCTCATTAACAAAGATGCTGACTGAAGAGGATAAACCTATTTTTTAGATGAGGTACCAAATCCATATAAATCTTTTCTATGGCAACTGAAATTATTCATCTTAGTATGTAATAAGCAGAGGTAATTCTGCAACATCCCTGCTTAGTGGATAAAGCTTTTCCACTGCTTGTGATCCAGGATGCCCCTTACAAACCCAAAGTTACCAAGACTCACTCACTGATAAGCAAAAGTGGCTCCTTGCTGCTGGGTCCTAAACCTGGATCTAAACCTAATTCTAGATCTAAGCTGAAGTTAGATTTAAGCCTCACACTTTTGCAGCATACCATGATATTTTCTCTCTGTCCTTCCTTATTAGAGATATCCATGCAACTTCTTCTGGCCACCTTTCCCCATCATGCATGCTGCTGTATTACCCATAATCAGCCACAGCTCTGTCTTGTAAACACCCAGGAGTGAAACAGCTTGAGATTTCAGGTTATCGGGAGTCAGTATACATAAAATCAAGAGAGAAATTTCTGGTTTATACCAAACCTTACTTTATAGCCAGCCTTAAACATGTATGTGTGCTGATGTGGTGTTTTGACTTTCCCAATGTTTCCTGACACCAGTGCTTACATACGTTTTGGAGGGTGCAGCTCTGCAGGAGCCAAGGATAATTCTGCAGGATGTGTGCTTATATAAATAAGTGTGGATACACGTAGCTGGGCCAGAGCCTGCCTGCCTGGAGAGCCAGCAGCAGGAAGCTCTCCAAGGCCAGCTCCCAGGCTGCAGCTGTATGGTCTGTTCCTGCAACCTTGCACCCACTGGCCTGGGTCTCTGCACATAGAAATCATCAGAAAACCCCCATCCCTGCCCATGACAGCTCATTTTCTCTAAGCTCTGGCAATGCCAGAAGAGTTCCACCACTCCCTTCCTCATTTTCGTAAGAGAAATGACAGGGGCTGATATACAAAGAGTTTCTCAGGTCTCCCAATTGACTTGGCAGGCTTCAATTGCTGCTTCTTCTGTGCTTGAAAGAATCTAAAAGTTTTCATTTTTTTTGTGTAAAGGCTTCCCTGGGCTCAAAGGAAGAGAGTGTCACCTTGTCTCAAAGTCCCATCCACCGACAGGTTGGTACAGAGGGACCTTTTTCTTCCTGACCCAGAACAGCCTTTTCAATTTTTTATGTTTATTTTCATACTCTAACTATTCCACCAGAGCTACAAAAGTCCTTTCAGTAGCACAGCTTCTATTTAAGATTATGGATAAAAAAACTTATTGAAGAGGAGAAAAGCCATTTCAAGCTTTCTGAGCTCTCTCTATGAAATACGCTTCTGGTTTTAATTTGCAAAGGCAAGCTTGAAAATCTACAATGCAGCACATACATATTTTACTGCCAAGCTTACATTTTTTCCCCTTGATGATTCAGCACCAAAGGAAGCAAGCTGCTGTGATTAACCCTAACCCAGACAACAGAGCTCAACAGCTAATTCTAGTACCATGGACTAGCTTTTTCAAGAGCAAAGCCAACAGGAGACGCATGTGATTGATGATCTGGAATAAGCCCGAGGGCAAGTCTTGAATCTGAAATATCTAAGTCATTCAGTGAGGCAGATTGGTAGGGGGTGTGCTGGTCAGTAGAGATCAAAATAGATGAGATAATTTATATTGTAAAGACCAGCATACCCCCTCCCAGCTTTCTGGGCTTTTTACAATACTTTTTTAAACTAGTAGAACATATGTATTCATTTTATTCTGTTTAGAGTCAAAGCCTCCACTTTTCCAAACAAAGCATTTCAGTTCCTTATCACATTACTATTACTGTCCTGGCTGTTTTACATGGTTCATCAAGTCGGTCTTTCAGTGATATTCTGCCTCTGTCACTAAAGAGACAAAACTTAGTATCAGTAGCAAGATACAAACACTGGAAAAGCACCTTCAAATGGCAAAGCACAACCTGCTTCCAGAGCCAGCTCCTAGCTACAGCAAAAGGACAAGGGCAGGACAAGATCCATTATATAACACTTAAATGGATCAGAATCATCAGGAGGAGGGTGTGCGAGGAGTGGAGATGTAAGGGGACTAGTGGCAGAGGAATGAGAGAGCTGAGTAGCTTGGGCAGGCAGAGAATGGTTGAGCAGAAAGCCCAGAAGAGAAGGCAGCTACACACCCAAGGCATACATGCAGGGGCAGAAGTGGAGATTCCCAGCCACGGAGAAGAAATTCCAGGAAAACTGGAGGAGAGAGGAGTGCTTGCAAAAAGCAGACACGTGGTTAACTCCATTTTCTGGACACATCAAAGGTTTTGTGAGTAGAGGACTGAATAGACGTTATTAACCCTCCAGCAATTGCAGTAACTGCCTGGGGGAGGGATGTGTTTGAAGCAGTCAGAAGCAGTGCCCAAGAGCTCTGTGCAGCCCTCCTTTAACCCTGCTCCCTCACTTGAAGAAGCCTGAAAGCGCCTGAAAGAGATTAAAGCCTCATCTGCCTTTATTTTGCAGAGCAAGATCACAGCAGGAAGATGCCAGCCAGTGTCCATTGCCAATCACCCTTCCTTCTAACCCACCTGCTGCCTGGCATTCAGTTAAACATCCATTTTTATTGAATTACTGAAGGAGTTCCCACAGCAATGACAATCAGCTCTTTCAGGATTTTTTCTCTCTCAGGACTGCTCTGGAGCCAGTGAGAAGGTGCTGAAGCATTTCCATGGGTGATGTAAGGTCCACAGGTCAAAATCTGTGCAGATGCGCGCCAAGACCTGTCACACGCCAAGGGCACAAAGACAGCCTTAGTGGGCATCAGAAATCCTCCCTTGTTTCTAGCTGTTCAGATGCAACTTAAACATGTCTGCAGTAGTAGGTGGTGCCTAAAAGAACTGATGAAGAGTATTTGTATCTGTCAGTCCCCACCACTGCCTTGGTTCCTCTAGTGACTCTGGTGTCACCCCAGTTGTGTCTCTGGCTGGTAAGTGCTGCTCCGAGGAGTCCTTCAGGAGTTGAAAATCCTGAATATAAACATAATTCCCTAAACAAAACCTACTAAATGCCTTTTTCTGGCCTCAGTTGAGATCTTTTCCAAGTTGCAAGCGAAAAATTACCCACTGGGAGAACAAAATGCAACAAAGATGACGACAACAAAGTGGGCCAGCAGTTGCCGAATTGGCTGAAGGCTTAGTGAGCTGCATGTGTGACAGGGCTGCTGCTGAACAGATATTTCCTGTGCACCAGGGTGATCTGGAGACATATGGAGATCATCTCTCACGGTCTGGTCAGCAAAGGAAGAAGAAATAAGCTCAAATCTGGGGGATGATGGCATTAAACTACAGCTGGGGTAAGAAGGTGGAATAGGTCAGGAAATCTCTACAGCTGTCATCTAAAGGATCGATTTTTTTCTAGATTGCCTGGAAAAGGATGAAAACACTTATCAATGAGGTAATCTGGGTTTGTGATGCCCCCATAGCTTTACCATGGGACCATACACTCAGTTTACAGCTCAGTTCCCATGGTTTAAGGATGTACTACTCTCCAAGTGCTTTGGCCAACATCCTACCACAGTTAGAAGCTTTCCTTGAAGCAAGCCCAACTCTGTTGAAAGCCATGGGACAGAGGTTCATGTCTGAACAATTGAGGGTTTTATCTTTTCTGCCACAATCTTTCCAAAACATTTGCGAAAATATCATCCCATCCTCTTTAAACAGAGTACCCATCCCCCTTAGATTGACTCTGTCTTTTCTTTAGAAGTATGAGGACTATTATAACTAACATCACATCTGATTCTTCTGTAAGTAGAGTTTTAACCAAACATGGTACTTTTATGTTACAAAAGATTGACAGTTAATTTAACAACCTTGACTTAAATCTGTGCCTTAATCTCATATTATCTCCTAGGTAAATGTATCCTATTATAACCCTAAGAATTTGGTGTCAATTATATCAGTGGAGTTACAAGAGTATAAGATAAGGGATTGAAATTTCAGTTCTATTTCTGAAATGGACAAAGTAACCCCAAGTGCCTAAATGCCACTGATCTGTGACAGCTGCATCCAACTGGGAGGGTGATTCTGTCCAAACAAGATTCAACAATCATAAAAACCCTGGATCATAAAAGCCCAGCAAAGAGACCAGGACGTGGCCCACCAGCCTCAAACACCATGCTCACAACCTGATAGGTGACCTCTGCCTGGTACCTCCACCCTCAGCCCTGCATCAGACAACAACACACGACATTCATCCAGCATTTGGCCCAGGCTTCAGGAGGGGTTGGCTCTCACATGGAATCAGCAGCCCAGAGGGGACCATGGTAGCTGTCAGCCAGCATCCTCAAACATCGTGACTGTGTGGAGGGAGAGGTGGTGTCTAGAAATGTTATAGGGGATCAACCATTAGTGTCATTAAGTCTTGCTAAAAGCCTAGCTGTGACTAAGAGCAGCGGGGTTTTGTTCAAGTTTTGACTTCTATGTATTCACACCCCCACACTTTAAAGATGTCTGTACAAGTATTCTGAAGAAAACTTTGCCTTCAGATTAAATCATGCATAAATCATTTCAGCAGTATAAGGAGATACCTGTGTATTTTATTTTCAATATAAACTTACTTTCCCCACATAAGTGTCTGTTCCTGATCCCATTTCCCATGTTAAAAGGAGCTGAAGGCCAGTGTTGCTAAAATAATAATTATGTGGAAATTCTAGAGCCACTGGCAGGAATTCAGCAGAGCTCACATGATTCAGTGATGACAACTGGCTTCAGAAAGAGCAGGAATTTCTGGTCTTGTGAGTGAGCATGATGTAGATGCTAGTTCTGCATTTTTTTGTTTTGACACCACTTGGACACAACCATCTCAGGTCCTGCCAGTGAGATTCCTGCAGCCTGGGCTTTCCCACAAGTGGCAGCACAGTCCTGTGGTCATGCTCTATGTCAGCACCTGCCAGTGCTAGCCACAGCAGGATGAGGGACCACCCCACTGGGGCAGGGAGAAGACCCCAGCCCGCTGCCAGGTCACTCAGTGCAATCCCAGGAGCACAGGAGCAGCAGCAGCTGGAGAGGCTCTGCCTCTGTGTGTGCACAGGTTTCACCAGGAAACCAGCATGAGAAACATCCACAGCAGGTGAACAAATTTGCTCAAGTCCCATCGAGCCGGGGTCGGTGTGAAGGTCATAGGTCAATAACTTTTCCCCTTTTTTGCCTTTTACTTAGCAAATACCGTGGTACATTGTGGAGTTTGGAGCTGCAAGGAAGAGGGGAAAGGTATAGCATCTCTATGTGAACACGCTTTTTCTGTTAGTCTGACAATCAGTCTTACTCAATGCTACAGCTCAGAGAGGTGCCACAAAATCTGTTCTGGGCTCCAGAATAAATACTGTAATTGTCCCCTGCCTCCTGCCCTGGTGGTTTCTCACTTCTCATCTGTTTTCCTTGTACCTCCCCACTCCCTCTCATCTCCAGTGGCTAAGGTCAGAGGTCCTCAGGATGGGACAATGGCTGTCTCAGGAGAAAGCCAGAATGATGAAAACAAGGTGCTTGGAAGAGGAGGAGACCCACAAGTGACAGGTGTGCCAACCAGCACTCTGGCTGCTCTCCCACCTCCACAGCTTCAGGTTAAACAGCTCCACTCCTCTGGACCCATGCCTGGAGAACAGGAGGCTCAGGGGGATCCTCTCCTTTTCTACAATTGCCTGAAGAGGGGTTGTAGTGAGGTGGGGGTCAGTCTCTTCTCCCAGGTAAAAAGTAAAAGGATGAGAGGAAACGGCCTCAGGTTGGTCTAGAGGAGGTTTAGGTTGGATATTAGGGAAGATTTCTTCACAGAAAGGTTGTCAGTGTCGGAACAGGCTGCTCTGGGAACTGGCTGAGTCACCATCCCTGGAAGGATTTAAAGGATGTGTAGATGTGCTGCCTAGGGACCTGATTTGGTGCTGAACCCAGAGGTGCTGGGCTCATGGTTGAGCTCGAAGGCCACAGCGGTCGTTTCCAGCCGTAGCAGCTCCATGGTTCTGACATGTGCCCCGTGCCCAGCCGTCCTTCAAACCCCCGGGCAGGGATCGGGAGGGCGGCAGAAGGCTGCGGCAGCCCCGTGGTTCGAGGCGGGTCAGGCCGGCGCCTCCCCGCAGCCGCGTGTACGAGCCGAGGAGCCACACGGTGGCACCACAGACGGCGGCGCGGCCCCGGACGGTGCCGCGGTGGCCGCAGCCCGGAGCCGTCCGGGGCCAGGGCGGACCTGGGGCGTCCCCTCCCCGCGCACCCTGTAAGCACCGGGGATTTGCAACCCCACTGGAACACCCGGGTACCCCTGCCTCGGAACTGTCCGGTAAAGCGCTCTCTGAATACAAGTAACAGGACAGGAAAGGCTTTGTTGCTTTTAGCATCACTATTGATAAAGGCTTTTTCGCTGTTATGACCCATTCTGGAAGTGTTCAAGGCCAGGCTGGATGGGGGCTGGAGCAGCCTGATCTAGTGGAAGATGTCCCTGTTCAGGCAGGGGAGTTGGAACGAGATGACCTTTAAGGTCCTGTCCAACCCAAACCATTCCATGATTCTACTATGCAGCCTTAGCCTGACCCCGGTGGCATCACAATTATAGAGCTGTCCCCAGTGGCAAGGAAGGTCAGCTATTTGAAGACATATCACTTCAGTCTGCCGCTGTGGGTTTTTAGATTTCTTGTCAATATTTATAAAGAACTTAATTTAACTAATTACCACTGGACTACATCAGTCAGTAGCAGAGATGCACAACTTGGATAAAGAAGAACCTGTTTTATTAGCTCCCTCTGAAAAAGTTTGGCCATCTCTCAGAGGAAACATGCTAAAATGTACTTTTCTCACCCAAACGATAGGCTAAGAGGCCAGTTAAGTTTAACTTAAGGGTCTGACAATGGGACCTCGTGGCATCGTATCACTGAGAGAGACAGTAGCTTACAGACTCCCCAGGGATACAGGACACAGCTAGGGAGAAGGGATCTGCCCTCTCTCAGTGCCATGGCTCCCAGCTGCTGCCCAAAAAGCTCACCACCTAGTGTATGATGCCCGTGTCATATTCTGGAGCTGGATGACAGTAATCATTTCCTTATTTTTCTTAACAGAAAAGCACAAAGCATTTCCAAAGGGTCTTGGTATTGTAACTCATGTTTCATTTTGGCTTCTTATGAAAAAAAAAAAAAAAGCAAAATGAGTCACTTCAGAACAAATACCACCAGGAAGCCTGCAGAAAGCAGCTCCAGCCTGGCTGGGAGTCAGACAGTTGTACTGGTTCCTGCTGTTCTTTCCTGCAACAGCAGCTCCAGGCTGGTCTCCTCTTGCAGGGCACTACAAGTCTGACCACTGGGATAACAAGACCTACACAAGGGATCCCAAACAGGAGAGAAAATCCCAGTGCTACAGCTGAAGATATAGCCTGTGCCCTGAACGCTGAGAGGAGACCCCTGCAAGGTCCATTTGTGAACATGTGCATCACTGCAGGCCCTTTTCATGTGTCCTGACATGATCTTATCCCCCCTTTGGAAAAGAAAGACCCTTGAGAAACCTGTCAAGGTCTCTCAATGTCTCTCAATGAGGTCTGTCAGCTGCTGCTTTATTGTCTGATCCAATGGCCCTCCAGTGTGAAGGGTGTCCCCTAGGTGGGACACAATGTGGTGCCATTGACAGCTCCCTTTCCCTACCCCTAACCATCCCTCTAGCAGCATATTCAGCTGCCTTTCTGCAAGCCCTACACTAAAGACACCACAGCTGCCAACACACACAAAACACTCTCAGAGTCACCCCTCAATGATCCATACATTTGTGGTTGCTAGGATTAATATCCCATGGCAAGACTCTGATCAGCTGGAACTGGAGCAGAATCATGCCTCACAGTGAAAGGTCATGCTACAAACCACACAGCCTCTTCCTATAATTGGCTGTAAATAGTCTACAACTCTTCTCTTTGTGCAGCTTTATCCAAAAATAAAATCCCTTTTGGCTGTGGTAGACCTCACTTTGATGTTCGTGGGAACAGCACTCTCAAATTATATGCAGTACATGGCACATGGACTGTACTGTGCAGCAGTTCAGTGCCAGTGACAGTCTGTGGATTATATTTAAGCACTGAAATATAGTTGAATTTCCTTGGGTAGCATTAAGGTCAGTTTCAGGTTAACTTATCTCTTCCTGTAATCCTGTAAAATAAATATTTTTCTGACTCATTTTAAGTTTAAATTCTCAGAAAATAGTTTTCCTGGAATAGACCTTGTCACTGCACTGAAATTCATGTCTCCACCTTCCTCACATAATTAAGCACACTTGAAAAAAAAGCATGTATTTTTAAAAGGCATTGTTAATATATTTTAATAGTCAACTGGTTACTGAATCAAAGCTTTCAATTAATTTAGCAGCATGTTCCTATTTAACCTTTATTCTAAAGGGTAAATCTGCTTTTCCAGCCATTCAACTCAAACAAATTCCACATTGCTTATAGCAAGCTAAAACACACCCTACAGCTGTCAGATCCTAATAAATCTCATACTTTGAGCTTGAAATAAATGACCTAAGGCTAAATGTAAGGAGAATATTTTTTTTTCTTACGCAGAAAAGCATACAGAAGGTCAAAAGTTCACCTTCTTGCAATCTATCACATTCCTAGAAGGCAAGGCCAGAGATGAGACGAACCTTCTACATTCCCCATAAGAGTGAGGGGGGTTCTTAAAACTGGGAACACCAGAGATTGACAGAAAGACACCTCTGCGACAGCCTTAAAGTCTGTGCTGAGGAATCATTATGTTCCCTTACATCACAGCCCTGTTTTTCTGTTGCACAGCCACACACCTCCCACCTTCCCATCCATGCTTCCCAAGCACAACCCCAGTTTCACCACCAGCAGTATGCAGATTTCCAAAGAGTTGATCCCCCTCATCTCTAGGGGAGAGTGACAGTTCCTGTCTCCCTCTCCTTGAAGCTGGAACTCTCTAGTTATCTCCAGGAGAAGGAAGAACAGAAGAAGGAGGGCTTTTGGGGTGGTTAGCCTTACCTAGGGTCTCCTGGCCGGTTTCACAGCGGGGCGTTGGCTTGGTGGCCCTAAGCAGCCCACTGAGGAGGAGCAGGAGCCTCAGGACCATGCTGGAGCCCCTTGCACAGGCAGCACAGTGATGTGGCACTCACTGCCTGATGGAGTGACTCCTCTCCTGAGCCTCAGCGCAGCTCTGGCTCTCCGAGCTGCAGAGGAAATCAGTGCACTGCAAGGGCATGCCCACGTCTCACAGTGTGTGCAGTCCAGGCGTCAGATTTCAGCTGCATCTGAGCTTGGAAAGCAAAAGGCTTTGAGACAGAGAGGGAGGAGGAATGAGCTCCCCCTCCCCTCTGCCTCCAGACCGTCTCCCTCTTGCAGCTTGGTTTACAATTTCATAAACAGTTTGAGCAAAGCGGGGTCCCCGCAGGGTTGTGCCCTGCTGCTCCTCCCCCGCGGGTCCCTTTGGTCTTCATGCAGCACTTTTCCTAAGGGACAAGGGACGCTCATGAAAGCGAGCCTCCCTGAAGCCAAGAGAACTGTCTGGAGAGAGCACAGCGAAGAGACAGAGAAAAGCAAACAACTGAAAGCAACTTTCCTCTCAGACTGTGGTATTTCATCACATACTCAACTGCAAGTTTAAAACATAACATGACGGTGAAAGGACTCTGAGCTGAATCCTCTGCAGCACACAGAGAATGGGAACGCACAGAATAGCCACCAGGATCCCCCCTGCATGCTTCTCCTGGGCATTTTACTTAAGATAAGATGAAGTTATCTGGAGGGATCCCGGTATTTTCTGTCTATTCTTAAAAATAATAACTTAACAAATGTGTAGATAAGACTCCAGGACAGCATTATAAGGTTTAAACTGGATGGTAAATCTATATTAAGTTGATAGTAAATTGATCTTTTAATTTTCTTGTTTGGTTGCTTTTGGTCGGGTTTTTTCAGTATATTTTAGAGAAATACGTTTTGTATGTTTTTATTTCTGTGCAACAGGTATGATGGAGAAGAGTACCTTAATTGCTATGCAAACCCCTCATTTCTTACCTACACATCAGAAAACATCCCATATCACAGAAAAAAAGGATTTTTTCCTCAAAAATCTAGACCAAAACAGAGCAAAGCATCCTATCTTTTCAGGCAGTGCAAGTTCCTTTGAGAACAGATACCTGCTTACACACAAGAGCAGAGAATCTGTCCTTGCAGGCGAAGCATGCTGGCTCCTGCTGATCAGTATCGGAGATCAGCAGGGAGTTATGGTGCTGTATGATAATGTAATCAAATGAACCCCCCAGAGGGAAACCACTAAACAGGCTGACAGGGCAGGAGAGAGCAGTGTGTGTCTCAAAAAGTAATTGATGTCTCATCTCATTTGAAAGTGATGCATTGAGAAGCTCAGCAGTCAGGTATGTCCTCTGCTCCCAGGCTCTGCAAGGCAGGTTGGCCTTTTGTCTCCAGGATTTCCTTCTAGATCTGGAGACTGCAGAGTCTGCCCTGTCTAAATTGACTAAACAGTACCAAAGCCTAGCAGAGTTCAAAGAAAAAACTTCCAAGGACAAAAATACTATTTATCTGCTTTATTTTTTGTCCTGATCACACAGCAGTATGGCTGAACTCTCAAGAAAAAAAAAAAACAAACAAACAACTCAGCACTGGCAGTGTAGCCTCCAAGGGAAGGAATACTTCACCTTCTGCCTAACTCCCCAACAACTGGCTGCTCTGAATACCAGCCTGCCACACTTGTACCTGACGTGCTCAGGTACAGCTGAGGGTGTGTCCAAGCCCGAGGTTTGCTGTGTGCCCAGGCTGTACGATTTGTGTTAAAGGGAAAAAAGAAGCTGCTCAGAGCTAAACAGTGTGATGTGGCTCATTTTTTTACAACAACAAAATGCAGCAGAGGTTATGCCTGCAAACAGAAGCCAAACCTGAGCCCTTGGAAATGCTCATGTCTTTACTGCAGTTTTCTGCAGCCCTTGAGAGTGTGGGGGGAGATTCTGTCGCATACATGCCACTGCTTGTGGCAGTGAACTCTGCTGCAGAACTAATCCTGTACTATCTATAGTCCTGTCAGCTTTTCACTTCCCTTTTTTCCACTGGCGTGTTCTTCTGCCTGTATTTTCTCTGTTTCCTACCTTCCAGCCTAGGCACTATGTCCTTGTGAGTGATTTCTCACCTCCACTGCACTTCAGCCACTACTGCCAGTGTAGATGCCACATACTTTGGGACCGTGTATTTTAAAACACCAGCAAATGTAAGCCTCCTTTACCAGGATCCCCCAAAACATTTTGCAAACCACTATCACCTGCTTTCACCAGTGCTATTAGCACTGTGATACTCCACATTCATGCTGTGCCTCATACTTAGTTTCAAATACTAATGAGACAAAGTCCCATCCCACTGGGAATACTGATTTGGTGTCATTTGGAAATGTTCATTTGCTGTTTCCCTGAATTAAAATATTGTGGCACACGTTACGTAATTTCTTGTTCTCAAGATATTGTATCCACCCAATATTATTTGTGGCTTGTCCATGCATCAATTTCCAGACCCCCACACCACCACCCATGCCCAGTTCAATCAGCCTTTGGGCCTTTGTATTAAGCTCAACAGACTCAAATGGAGGCAGTGTAAGGACTATCCAGAACAACAGAATAAACAAGTGATAAATTAAACCCACAGACCCTTAGGGATTAACAAGCAAGTGATGAAGGAACCATTGACAGCAACTAGAACATGTTGGTCACTGCCTGATGGACCATTAAAGAAACAATTTGGGCACAGCCTGAGGAGGGTCAGGCTGAACTTTGTCAGTGGTTAGAAACATAAAATGTGGTTAACGTCATTATTACTGGATATTAGAAGTAAATTCAGACTATGTAAAACTTATGATGGCCTGCTAAGGGGAAAGAGTAAAGGGAAGAACGAGTGTAGATCAGGGAGGCCAAGAGCAGGAAAATCAGAGGAGATTAAAAGAAATGGCTGCATTCATGTAGACTGCCAGGCTGCATACTTGTCTGACTGAGTCCTGTGCCTGATCACTGAAATCCAGTCTATTTTCATATTCAATCCATAACTTTTTTTTCCTCCAACTATGCAATCTCCCTTTCTGACCTAGGTGTGTGAGCTGAACGGTCAAAATGCCAGCAACCTACTGAGGTGTAGGCTGCAAGGCCTTGGTGTCAGCCTCTGGAGACACCTGAATGTGTTTCTATTTCCCAGGTGAACACAATCCTGTGTCCATGTGTGTGCAGGTGTAGTTTGCTGGCAAACTTCAGTCTGGATTAGCAGGCAAGTAGGAGAGGATTTACCTGAAAAGACTCGAGGTGTGGATCAGTGGCTGGGTAAAGGGCCCAGGGTGCAGACATGGCCCGAGAGCTTGTGCTGATGTTTGAGGAGTCTGTGAGTGTGAGCATACCTGTGAACCCAGCGTGGGGGCATGTGTGTATTCACCAGTGAGCCTCCAACCTGAACAGCCATAGAGGGACAGCAGGACTGGGCTCTGTGCACTTATGCGAGTGCTGGTGGCAAAGCAGCTTGTCTGGAATCATGTGTGTGTGCTTGCCACCGTGGGACTCACCCTCATTTCTGTCTGAACTTGCACGTGTCCTCATTGCCTGGGTGACACCACAAATACCACATCCTTCACAAGCTCCACTGCATCAACTAAATAGAGCTGCCAGTAGCTGGCAAGCTCCAAGCTTCTTTGTTCCTCAGCTTTCACAGACTATTTACATTCAATCAGGATGTCTATTTGATACCAGGATAAAAAATTTAGAGCATAAGTAGGACAGATGGGGGCCTAAGAATGACATTCAGGTAATTAAAAACAAAGGTAAATTTATCAGTTTGTCACCACCATCTGTAAATATTTCCATGCTTGCATGCCCTAAGGTATGGACAACAGGAGGTCTGGAAGGGTTATTTCATTTTTAGCTTAGATTACCTGCTCTTTTTTTTCTTTTCCAAGGGCTTTGATCCCAGGCTTTACAGTGTGTCTTTCTGTGAAGGTTTGGCATGTTTGTCACCTCTGGGTTCCCCTGTAGACCTGCACCTTTCTGAGGGGAACAGTAATTCAGATACTGCTCTTACCACTTACACAATATTTCCAGCCATCCAGCATTTCTAACTTGTCTGGCTTTTTTCAGCCCATTATGAGCAGTTTGTGCATATCACTTGCCCTTCTCATATTTGTGTTGTGTGCTTACACTAACTACATCAAATGGGACTAGCAGGAATTGCACAGCTGCATTACCAAACCTAAAAGCATTAAAAGCAGGTAGGGAAGGGATGATTTGGAATAGAGGGATTTCTCAACCTCTCTATTTTCATTTCTGGGTTTTAGTAAACCTTCTCTTCTTCTCAGGAAGTTGACAACAAGTTCTGGCTTAGGGTTAAACATGATATTTTCACCCCAATTCTAAAAGAATCTTAAAATGAACCAGCGAATCCCAGACTGTTAAGCAGATGTAACAACATCACCTGGGTTCCATCATTTGCATTTGAATCATTGCAATAAAGGTAGATAATTTGACTAGCTATTGCTGACTATATTTTTCCTGATTTGACCTTACTGTTAGCCTACAGTCCACAGTGCAGCAGCAATCCAGAAATCCTCAGACTGGACTAGACACCAAAAATGGTGTATGTCCTTGGCAGGTGCTCAAAGTGGGATTAAATACAGTACATTTAACTTGCTTGCATTCTCATGATTCTTAAAATTGTAAGAGAAATCTAGCAGAGGAGTATCTTAGATTTAGACAGGATTTCATTACCTGGTTCTTTTTTATTTTGATTCTGCTGAGAGGAGGTTGAACATTAAACAGAAGCAGTGCTGTCTAGATAACTTTTCTGAAGGACAAACAGACAGAGACCAGATGAAAATGCTACTTCATGGCTTGTTATTCTCTCCCCTACCAGGTGCTAGTGAAGCTGGCAGAAAGTGTTTGGCAGCACATCACATCTGCTCCAGCACAAAGTCAGCAGCTGTGGTTTTAGGACTTTACAGTAGTTTAAATTAACCCAGGAAATATTTTCATTTTCACAGAAGCAACCCATTGCATTCTGTGGGTTTTGTTTATCTTTATTTTTTTTCCTCCCTTTTTCAGTTTCTGCAAAACAGGGCAGAGAAGAGGAACTGCTCTCAGGACAGACAGGGAGTAAATCAGCAACTTCCTGCAAAGCAATAGCAATATTTTAAAAAATCCAACCCTATTCTACCTGCCTTTGCAAGACCTTATCTCCCTGTGAACGGATTGAGCTTCATGTAACAGCAGAGAACTGAAAAAGGCCCACAAGGGCTTCTCTTTCAGCTTCTAGATGCTAAGTTAAAAAAGGAAAACAGATTTGTTCTCCAAACAAATATTTCTGATTCAAATTAACATGCATGTGGGTAAGAGAGATGGCTAATTTCCTCTAAAGATACACAGGCTATTCTGAGCTCTGCACTTTAGCAGATATTTTGGGATGTTTCCCTGTGCCTTCTGGGACCATCTACATTACACTTGGGGAGCTTTCAACTTTCTCACTGAGAGTTTTTTCAGTGGTACCTTTTATCTCAACTTTCAACTTGTTCCCCTTATGACCCACAGGATTAAAAACTTCGCTTTAGAAACTGCCACACATAAACACTGAGTGCTGGAAATTTGATTCAGAGACTGTAAAGAAAAAGACCACAAGAACAAGTTTCCTGTTTTCCTACACACTGTACCCTAAAATTTTAACCTAGAATGGATCATAGACTGCAACTGCCTACATGTCTCAAATACTTCAAAATTCCCTGTAGCCTCTACCAGTTATTTTTCATCGTTATTGATCAAGTACATATTTGTACCAACTCACTAAGGGAGAAAGAATAATGCTCCACTCCAGTAAACCTCCTCAGTGTGAACCAGTTTCACCACACTCAAAAAATTAAATTTCCTGAAAAATTGGTCTTCAGGTTGTTTGGTTTTTTTTCATTTTGACATGTTTTGCCAATTTCTTTCCCCCAGTTTTTCCTCATAAGCTGGAAACAAAAGCAAGCAACGAGTGGGTGGGTTTACTTCCCTCACTCAGTATTATAGTCACAGATACATCTTTCCTTCCTGATTAAATATAATACATGTTAAAAAATGCAGCTCTTGAAAAATATTTAAATTATTTAAATTCAATACAAGTACTGTCTGTGATAATTAAATTCTGTTTTAATCTTCTGACTTGTCACAGATTAACTAAGTCACTGACCCAGTGCAATTAGTTGCTTATACCACATCCAGGTGATTCACTGAACTGATCCTATCATAATGCAGAAGAACACAATTAAAACTGGAGAAGGCCCTACCATCCCCAAAAGGTTCAACTGGATACATGCCTTTCTTTTAACCTACCCTTCATGTGGTGTCCGTGCTTGTTTGAGTTAATCAGTAAGAAATGAAGCTGCTCAGAAAGTTTCTTTTGATGACAGGAGAAAATGATATCTAGTTAAAATTCAGCCATGATCAAAGGCACAAATGATACACAAGACTGGAAGGGAACCTGGCACCAGATGGTAGAATGAGACCACAAAGGGACAACAGTAATAAATATGATTCTATATCCAGGAGAACATGTGCAAAATAGCATGCACTGATCACCAGATCCTGCTATAAGCACACAATATTATTTAAATTTAATCATTAAAAAGATAGAGCTGGCATAAGGACCTTGTTATCCTCTCAAAGGCTGCCTCTTATTACTCCCACATGTAAAGTAGCAAAGCAGGATTACTGCTGAGGGGTTACTGGTGATGCATTTTGCTGTTTTTGTTCAAGATGAGGCCCAAAGGTGATTCTGCCTGACTCCCATAAAGCAAGAAAAATAATACAAATATGTTAGTGAATCATAGAACTGAATATATAACAGCTACAAGGAAAAATGTGTGCTCAAAAAAGATCTGTGCTGAGAACTAAAGATCTTTCTTCTCCTCTGATCACAGATGGAGTATTAAAAATTAATGTAAGTTCTACCAGAAAAGAACTTGACAGTCCTATTTTGAGACTCATTTCACTTCATCTCTTCTCCCTGTCTCACAGAACGTTAATGCCAAAACATTCAAAAGAACTTCTCTGGGGCTTGCTTTTCACATTTACAGAGGTGCTGGGAAGCATTTTGAAAAAGTGATTTGGCGTGCTGTAGTTTGTAGATACCCGATGGCGGAAATACTTAAGAGACCCTGGTGATTTTAAAGCAGATTCTTGGCACTTTCCAAAGAAAAATAAGGCCCTCCAAGACTGGCACTCCCCAGAAAACTGGGAGTTCATCTCAGATAGCAAGAACCAGTAGCCATTTCAGATTATACTAGCATGACAGCTCTGAGGATTTTAACTTCACTTCAAGAAATACACTTCCGAGGCACAAGTCTGATTTAACACCAGGAGAAAAAGGGTGTTAAATTAGTCAAAATAAAATGTTTAAGAAGATATTTAAGCACTTTAAAATTACATGGCATTATACTGAGAATCTATACCACAACAAGTATCTGTGCCATGCTAATATGTAAGTGTCTTAATATTTGGGTTTTTTATATCAAGGTTCCAACTCTTTAGAGACTATAAAATACAAACTAAGAATCTTTTAAAAGGTAAGGGGTTTTAGTTCAAGCTTTATTTTCTGCATTTATTCAAAGAATTTACAAAACATTTATCAGTGTATCAAAATATCTACCAGACCAAATATAAAACCATGATTTTTTCCCCGGACAATACTGGGAAGACAGTATCTCTAGCCTGTGGTATTCAGGCATGCTTCACTCATCATGTTCAGATTAAAGATGTGCTGAATTGCTCACAGGCACCAAAGGTACTGGATAGAGATAGCAAAGGGGCAGAGACCAGATTCGAGGCTGTCCTTGAGGTCATGCAGGATCCCAGGCTGCCAGGATTTTCAGCAGCATGACACCCAGCCCCACAGAGCCATCACAAAGAGCCTGCTGACCCCAGGGCTGTTCTCCCAGCTTCATCAGCATCTACGTGGGCACAGCTCATGCCAGACCCACATGCAGCATCCTGGCTCCCCCAGTTATTTGTAAGAAACTCATTAGTTTCTAGATTTCTATTTCAAACGTAGATGGCACAAAGTCCTGTGTGGGGAGGGCAGGGTGGTGCTGCTGTGTCACTTTCAGGGCTGCCTCCTGGCTTGTGCCAGGGTCCACCAGAGAGCTACAGAGTCGTGCAAGCACTGCTCTGTGCCATCCTTCAGTCAGGCTATTGTGCATTCAATGACATGAGAAGCATGAGTGTTTCCATTTTGGGAAAAGCATTAACAAATTGGAAAGGATTTGCAGAGAGGTAACAAATTGGATGGGGGCTTAAGCATTGACTCATCATGAGAAATAATTTGAGCTGTTGAATTTGTTTTTTTCTTGGCCAAATGATGACTAATTTGATAGACAAAGGTCTGAAAAAATAACTTGAATAGAGCAGGCCAAGACACAGTTATGAAGGGTCAAGAGAATCAGCACAGGGCAGTAGGGAGAGTAAAAGAACAGCTACAAGGTCTTAATTACTAGCCACAGGCTAAACTGTGGGAACAATAGCAGTCATGGGCTAAACTCTGGGAACAGCTCCATCAGTTAGTCAGATACTCCTCTCTGGTTTTCTAAAAAACCAGCATTCTGGAATAAAACCTCTGCCAGTGTAAAGTAATCTAGTGCTGCTGATATCATCATGTTTCCCTGGTTAAAGAGCTGATCCAGAGCTGCTAAATTTTGAACAGGTATGAGAAATGCCTTTTCATCCACGTATCAAATTGAACTCTATGGGAGAGATTTCTTCAGCCTACAAGGCTTCTGGACAAGACCTTTAGCAGCTCCAAGGCTGTCACTGGCCATTCTAGTCATACCATTAACAACCTGAGCTACTGTGATGCTGAGATCCCTATGAAAACTGGGAATTTGCATTTTTCTAACATCCCCCAATCATTCATATCACTGAGTTATTTTTTTACTATCATTAGGGAACAAAAAAGAACTTGTGTCTCATCAAAAAAATTAACTTTACTGGTCAAAATTTTTATTAGTCAGGACCTTACTTTAAAGCACTGCTAAGCAGGACAAATTTGGAGAACAGATATCCCGAGAAATTCCTGAGTTTTTCCACTTCCTTGCAGATTATTGTGCTAGACAGAGCTCGAATCACACCTTCTTTCTCCCTGGAGTAAACTGTATGGTACCAGAAGGCAAGTCCAACCTCTGCAAGGAAGCCAGGGACTCAGAGTAAACTATTTACATATTCCACTTTATGTTGGTCCTCTTCTGCTTCCAGTTGCCAAACAATAGCCACCCTCAGAGCTCATCAAATCAATGTCATGGCAGTGGGGGAAATTACAAAGCTGAAGGTCCTGGGATCCATTTATCTGGGTTTTTTGCAGGTTCATATCATGATATGAAAATCAACTGAAAATCAAAAGATGGCTGACACTCAAGGGCTGAATCTGAGAGCATCAGATTTGGACATAGAAGCTCTGAAGTGCCAGGGCAATTACAGACATTCAGCCACTGCAGAAAGAGTCTGGAGAAACCCACTATGCATCCACATGGGGTAGGTTGCATTTCCATCCAATCTTCCCTTCATTATGCTTATTAGGACAGTAGGTGGGAGGATTTATGGAAGCTCTAACAGTAAGAATTTGATTTTTATGAGGAATTCATGCTGAATACTTTGATTTTAGCCATAAATGGATATCTGGTAATTTTATCTGAAAGTGAGAATGTGACAGTAGTCATATTATTACTCTCTATGTACCACTGACTGCAGAAATTGGTAGGCCGTAATCCCAAGGGACAAAGTAGATTCAGTAAGATTCTTGGGTTTATTCCTTTATCAGCTTGCTTTCTTGAGCACAAAAAAGTGAGTGGCACAGCTTTCTTCCTAGCTTGTTTAATTTGCATTTTGCAATCCTGCTCAGCTGCACAAAATTAAAAACTGAAAAGGCTGTTGGTGGAAAATTATTAAAGACAACAGAGAAACCCCACAGAAAACCAAAAACACAGAAAAAAAAAAAAAAAGTGAGAGTACCATCACAATAGCCCAAGGGAATGAATAAGGAAAGAAGGGTCTGAATAGCCTGCCTTTCAGAAACCTGAGGGCAGGTAGAAACTTTACAAGCTGATGAAGGTGGAGGAAGCATGGGAATTGACTGAGCTTCCAGCAGTAGATAAGGGAAGACAGGCTGGCAGAGATGCAAAGAGCAAATGCTGTTTATGTCTCTGTTCATCTCTAAGGCCAGAGATTAAAATAATTGAGTAGGTAATTTATGAAAAAGAAGAATAAGCAGGGGGTTTAGGATGGAAGGAAAGGTTTGAATCACTTTTCAGAAGCATTGTCACTGTGTTCCTCTGGGGCTGGAAGAAAGGAGCTTACAAGTGCCACATTCGGTTGGCTGGAGTGATTGCAGCTGCTCAGCAAGCCACAGGTACCCGTGAGAGAGCACAGCAGGAGTGTGCACAGCAGCCTGAGGAAGCTCAGGGAGAAAAGGGCTCAGAGGTGGAAGCGACTGTCAGAGCACTGGAGCGCAGGCTCCTCAATAGCCACACCATCTGCATTTTCAGTCTGCTCCACACCTTTTTTGTCACTTTTAGAAAAACTTACACCTTAGATTACATTTCCATTCAGTGCTGTTAAGGTGGTTCCCTAGGGTACACAAGAATCAAACCTTTTTTTTTTTTTTTTAATGTGATTCATTCAGTGAGCAGAGCAGAGGTGATCTTACACGGCCTTCTCAAAAGATTTCTGCAAATTTAGACTTGGAGTCTACTGATGAAAACCTTCAAGAAAAATCTTGGCTTACCTCCACTGGAAGTCAGTAAAGTCAGGATCTTTCCCTGAACTTATTTTCTGATTCAGGAAACTTATTTTCTGTGCACCAACAAAAAGAGTGGGATGTAATACACAGGTGGGCTATAAGCAGCCCTCAGAAGAGAGGCAGAGGCATCATCCCTCCTTTGTGATAAATGCCCTGCCCGCTGAACTTCACCATCGCATACACGGAGTCTGCGCTCTTTCATAGACAGCATCTCATATTTCTACCAAAATTCTTGGTCTTCTCCAAGAAGAGAGATCCCAGCCTGAGCTGTCACACCCAGAGAAGAATGCTGAAGCTCCATCTAGAAAAGCTCAAAAGGGAGCTGTAACTTCAACACATGGAGCAGTGTTTTATGAATAGGGGGTGTCTGCCACTACTTTTTTTGCATGATGCTGTCACAGCAAGCTCCTCAGGATGACAGGAGGAGAAGCATCCTATTCTTGTGTCCTAAATATCTTTCTCCCAAAAATTCAGCTCCACTGTCAACTCTGAGGTATGCTTAACCATTATGAGAAGCACATTTTTAAATGCCTGAGACTCTTTGACCAAAAGATCAACAGCTTCAGGATGACCGTATTTGTCTTCCCATTCCTAAGTATCTTCTAACCCACATTTCATGCAATTTGATCCTTTCCTGGCTGTGTGGTCTTTCATCTGTCTGTGCCTCAGGTGTCCTGAGAATAGCGGCTCTAGTACTTATCTGGCTTCCAGCAAGGTATTAAGAATAAAAGGATAATGAAGTATTCAGACTACTGTGTGAGAAGCCCAAAAGATATTTTAAATGCCTAAAGCAGGCTTCATCAACAATGATAACAATAAGGGTCTGATTAGCTGAAAAGCCAGATTTCAAGCTGAAAGCCAGTCTGAGCTAAGAACTGCAAGAAGTGATCAGCAGCCTTTTGTAACACCAAGGTCACATGTCACCACTCAACATTTTGTTTTCCCATGATAAAAGACAAATATGAAACATAAGACCTAAAACATGTTTAAATACTTCCACAGAGGCACACACACAAACCACACAAACCCAATCTCCAGTCCCATGCCATGGAGCAAGGGCACTGAGCAATTTATTGGGTTTCAGAAAGCATTCTGAAAATGTGCATCAGGGTGGACACTGCAAGCAAAGAGAACGGAGGGGTTGGACATGTAAGGACAGGAATTATAAAAGTGAAAAGAAGGTGGTAATGAGTCTGCCACTTACCGTCAGGCTTCATTGAAGTACAATTTGAGTGCTATGCCTTGGTTGGAAAAAAATCAAATTGGGAAAATGGGTAAAGTAAAACTACTCTAGTGTTAGGCATGAGGAGTTTCCTTGGAAAGTGTTTGAAGATTTCAATCCGTTTGATAAAGGAAAGGAAACTTGGAAATGTGAAGATATGTTGGATAGTTTGCTCCAAATTTTCTGGATACAAACCTTTATATTACACAGTAGGATATAGTGAGATGAATGAAACATGAACAACAAAGCTTAGGTTCTGTCCCAAAGGAGATGTTTTTGGGGTTTTTTTGGCATCTTTACTGTCCACAGTGTGCTGCTCAACAATTTGCACTCTTGTGATAATGGATTGGACACTACAATGAAGGTGCTTCATTTATGGTTTAAGGCATCTAGTGAAAAAGTGATGTCAGTGGGCTGAAATGATCTGTAGTTCTCAATACTCAAAACTACCTTTAAAACCATATGGACCCTATGACATCTAACATACCTGCTTTGCAATATGTTTCATTTGCATAGAGAATGTATGAGAAGCCTGGCAGGGAGCAGCTCATGGTTCATGCATTGCTCACTTACAGAAAAGAGCAGAAGCACCAAGTTTGCATCATGCACCCTCCTGTCCTGGCAAGGAAAATATGACATTAAAGGGAGAAGAATCAGGGATATGCAGAAATGGGACCAGTCATTTGGCCTGTTTCCCATTCATAAGCCACAGGGAAAAGCAGCTCTAGCTCAGAGAAGGAGCTGGCTGCATATACTGTGCCAGGTGACATTTTGCTCCCCCAGGCTTCTGCTACTGACAGTTATTCATATATTTACAACCTTTCTTAAGGTCATCTCTGCTGTGTCTCCAGCTGGGCCATTAAATATTAATTGGACTACTTTCCAAAAATAAAAAGCAGAACCTCTGATTTACTTGTGTAATTAATACCTCCCACAAAGCAGGTGTCCTCCTGAACCAGACTGAACAAGCCATTTGCTCTTCACAATACTGAAATATGCTATGTGCTTTTGAGATAGACACACAGTTGCTTGTTCATTCCATCTGCAGGTAATTATTTGGGGGGTAGAAGCACCTCAAATACAACAAAAAATATGCCCTCTAGGTGATGTAGTCAAACCTTCCCACTCACACCAGATAGTTCTCTTCAGTTTGTGTTTTGTGTTTGATTTTTTTTAAGCATTTCACATAGAATGGCTTGAATATCTTATTATAAGTAATTTTTTTTTCAATAAGGCCCAATGCTGCTAAATTTATCAAAGAGCTCAAATTTTAACCTGCAATTGCAAAGAGCATGATCAGTCTCTGGTGATATCCAAGCACTTGCATTAAGAAACTTGGATTGTCACTTAAAATCATAGAGCCATTTAAGCTGGGAATTACTTTTGAGGTCATAGACTCCAGCTGTAAACATATTTAACCATGTAACAAGCCTAACATTGCAATTAGCTCTGAAATTTAAGTTCAATACCAGCATTACTCACATTAAGACAAGGTAAATATGTATTCAGTAATCACTGAGCTGCACAGATTATTTGCAGAGGTTTATTAAGATGCTGATTTACCCAGATGAATAACATGCCTGCTCTTCAGTGAGGCTAAGGAATTTGTGGAGAGAAAATTCACAGAATTCGAGGTCCTCAATGCTCGGCTGCCGTCTAAACTCAGAGACACTAAAGTTCTCATGCAAGAAAACTAGTTTTGTAGTGAAGCACATCCATCCTGTCAGGATTTAGCAGGCTTGGAGCCAACTCATACCTAAACCTTTTGGGAATCTGTAGTCTAAGCAATACTTCAACTTTATTGCCTCAGAAACTCAGTTTGTCAGTCTCAGAGTTTACCTGAAAAAAAAAACAAAAAACAACACAACTTTATTTTCTTTTTGAAGAGGTGACCCCCTTTTTCCTAAATGAATATCAGAGCACTCACCTATGAAATGAGGCACACCGACTCGATTTCTTCCTCTGAAAAGGCAGATTCAAAATGCCATCCTGAAAATATCCAAATCATCAGGCTTGGAAACATTTTGGTGAATGTGTTAAGAATTAAAGTTTAATGTCTCCTCAGTTGCATGGACTAATTAAAGGTTTGTTGTGCTGCAGAGTTTATACCCTGACTGCCATTAGGTGGAGGATGACATTCAGGGGAGGTGCAATTCTCAGCTCCAGTCTCTGCAGACAAAACACAAGTTTGGAGAAGAGGAGAGGACTTTGTGAATTTGAATTGCAACCAGGAGCTGAAAAAACACAGCCCAGGAACTTTTTGGAGGCCCTACTGCTCTGAGAAAATTTCTTGTGCACACTCTTGTAACAGCTTGCCATCCTTTCCCCTCAGCAGCCACAGGTGGGTGACAGCACCTCCTGCTGAGGGAACCACAGCTTCAGGCATTTCCTGAACACACCTGCTGAGTATTTGCCAGTCTCTTGTCTCTTAGCAAAGGCACCCCAGGCCCTCGGGCAGGAAATCCACATGAAGTTTCCTAGAGCACCACCTTTGAGTTGGCAAGAGTGTGCCAATGGCAAGAGGCCATTTTGGATCTCACACTTCAGCTTTGTTGGCAATCTGATCCAAACTAAACCCTGCTGTCAGGACTGTGTACCCCTGTTTTATCTAAAATGTCAATATGTCACTAAGGGGGAATCCACAACCTCTGGTGAACATTCCCATCATGTAAGATATACGTAGCACTAAATCCTTGGATACTTTCTGCTGCCTTCCAGAACAATGGAGGCAGAGTGTGGCTTCCCCCTAGCTCCTCCTGTGCCTGAATAACCCACAGCACGGTGAGTGGAGCACAAACCCAGTGAGTTCTGCCTGTGTCAGGGAGCCAAGGGAATGAAAGCGAGACCTCTCACTGAATGTTTCCTGCTTTGTTGGAAAAGTAGAGCAAGACCTTCTCTGATGGGGAGTGGGTGGTGAGAAGAAGAGAGAAAGGAAAAATTTACCTGTATACTGAGCAGGGAGAGAGGCTTTTTGGTAATGCCAAACAAGGCTGCTAAACTTCATTGCAAATCAGGACTGAGAGCACTACAGCTCTCCTTGCCCTTCCTTAGTTTCTAGTCTGCAGCACCGTAGATCTTGGCTTCCTAATTCCATGTGGAAATGAAATCTAGAAGATGTTCTGCAACACCTAGTGCAGGCTCCATTTTTTTTTTTCCATCTAGACCTGAGCACCTCCAGAAATACTCAATGTTTAGTGAGATTGAGTGGTATTGTAAAGTGCACACCCTCAACAGGCGTATGTAAGCATCATTAATTAACCTAATAGCAGAGGTAGCATTTTAACTAGGTTCTGTTTTATACCTTTAAAATATGGCTTATAGCTTATTAGCTTTAGAAGTTTATTACTGTAATAGCTTTAAATTGTTTTTTTTTTCTCTACCATTTTCTCTAATAATAATGCTTTATTTCATTTGTATGTCTTGAAGGTGACAATTTAATACACTTAACTGTATGTAACATATTCCTTTCCCAAAGTGAGGACCATTTTGTTTAGGAAACCAAGGGTAAGCTAACAACTGTAGGTATCATTAAGCTCATGTTTATTCATGGACAGCTACTGTAGGCTATTAAAACTTTTTGGCACAAAACTGACTAAAAAAATACTGAAAATTTAGCATCCCTCCCACTCCCCACAGAGTTATCAGGTCCTTATGTTGCAGCTGAAATGAGAAACTGAAACATCAGGTTTTTCTAGCAGCATGGAAGAGGGGGAGGCGTAGGGAGACAGGAAGATATTTAAACTGAAAAGAGTCCATAGACAACTTTTTTTTTTTTCTGAAATACTGTATTTACACAAAATTGAAGAGAGTACAAATGCTTTACTAAGAAGACAAAACCATTATAGTACATTCAATTTAAACACAGGCAGAACTATAGATGCAAAGCACAGAGGGCTAAGGTACTTGCATGAGGGAAAGAAAAAAAGAAGAGCATCATAAAGGCCCCAGAGATTAAAAGCAGGAGGTAAGAGAACACTGTATTTGTTAGGCAGCATCATCTTTCCTTGACTTCAGTGGGATCGAACAAGACACTCTCCTTCCTCACTGTGGATGGAAGGAAAAACCCTCTCAATGTGCTGACAGCTCAACACTGGTTTTGCAAAACAGTCGAGTGTGTACTTAATTTTCAGCATGGAAATAGAGCTGCTAGCTTCAAATAAAATTATATTTTTGCCTAATCACATGCTTATATGCTTATTTTGACCAGAAATAGCCTTCTCAATGCTTTATAGGGTCAAGTGCATTGTTACATAAAAAATAAGAGTACTGTCATCTTCCTTTTTATTTTTCTTAAAATATACTTTAGAATTGCTTTACTTTTCTCCTTATGTACTCAATTAGAAAATAGTAGTTTATTGAATGCCATAGAATTCTTAAATTTTAATAAATGTCTTACAAAATCAAAGGAATATTGTTCAAAAATAATTCCCACATTTTTCCAAAACCTGTTTAAATTTAAAAAGAAATAAAAGAGAAAAATACATATGATAACAAAGCAGCTTTATATTTCTGGGCATTTGGCAGCAGGTCTGTTGTAATATTTCTCACATCTCTTGTTGTCAGTTAAAACCACCAGATTAATTGATCATTATTAAAGAAAAGATTGTACAGTATTATGACAATCCACCATATATAGCCAATGCATGAAATATTGTACACATTATATATCCCTTAAAAAGAATTAATATATTTTAGCCTTTCCTTTTAAAACAGATAGCTTCTGAACTAATATATCTTAAACACAATGGTATCTGTCACTTCTACTGATTTTTTTTTCTGAATAAAAAGCTTGCTTGGATAGGACTACTAGCTCAGTGGTGGAACTACAGTGCTATTAACTAAATTCCATACATGTTTTCATTACTGTTGCTGCAATTATTGTAATCACATACCACTGAAGTGCTAAATATTAGTAACTCAGATATGTGGACTTTGGTTATGCTTGATAGAATACTGTCATATCAAATATATGTACCACTTCCTAAAGGCTATGTTACAATCATGATGCCTAGTAATAAATTAATAATAATAATAATAATAACAATCTCAGATTCAAAGTGCTGACTCACTTGAGGCACCAATACAAGAAATCAATCAATTAAAAGATCTATTTTTAATGTTCAAAACTAACAGCAGATCCTGGGCTGCCAAGTTACATGCGCAGCACGGAGGACCCCGAACCTGTCCTTCCAATGTGGGGATTCCTGTGCTCCCAGAAGACACTGGAATATCATGTCAGATATGGAACGCTCCGAGACATACCAAGTCTTCACACAGGAAGCATTAAGAGCTGTCTAAGCTCCTCTAAAGCCTCTAAAGGCTCTCTTTGAACCCCTCAAGCCAGCTCCGTTCACTCAGGGACAAGGTTTGCCATGAATTGTGCTTGGCTGCAGACCAGGGAAGAGCCTTTTATGAAAGTCCGTGATGAAATGTGTCACGTTACTGCAGCCTTCACACCCTGGAGACACTGTCACCACTGTCAGCATGAGAGGAGAAAGGCAGTTTTCCAGCAGCAGCAAACACCTGTCTCCCTGTTAAGGGAATGCTTTCATGTTGTCAGTTTGTTCTGTGCAAGCAGTAATCGTTCTCGGTGTCGAGAGAGCTGTTGTACCCCGATGATGGATACAGGTCCCTCTTAAGTATCCTGTTGACGATGTTGATCAGAACTTTTTTGTACTGTTGACGTAAAAGTGAGTAAACAAACGGATCTGATGCAGCCTTACTGTAGGTGAGGCACTTGCTTATAATTCCCCAGTAGTAATTTATGGTAACAAAAGGAATGAGCTCTATCAACCTGTTAAACATTAAAGAGAAATGGAAACACTTGAGCATTTTATTCACACTGAGCCCAGTGCTCAACTCATGCTTCATGAAACATTCAAGTAACATTTATTTTCTTACAGTACACAGTCCCTGCAGGAGAAGGGCTGTATACTTACTCCTCACATTCAATAAGGGCAAAGAGAACTTTTCTAGCAAGGCCACTGGGAGACAAAATCAATTCCTACTATGGAAAGAGGGAAAAACTGTTTTCAGTGGTAATGCTTCTGTGCAGAGGAGATAAGAGAGTGCTGCAGTTTACTGCTCACTTTCTGAATGTACTGAGCTGTGCTGGTAAGTGGTCAAAACTGTGGTGACATAATTGACTAGCTCTCTCCCCAGCAAGCTTGAGATAGACACATGTGACTCAGGGCACCCAGACTCACTGATCTCAGTTTCCTGAGTAGAGCTGTCTAGTGACACTTGAGACATTTGGATATAACCCCATTGGCATCAGGCTGCTGCTCCTGGAAGGTCTGCTTTAGGTCCTGTGGCATATCTGCCAGCCTAGGTAAAGGACTTGGATACCATGCAGCATCTCAAATGACACCAGAAACGTGGTCTAGGTCACTGAATCCATCCCCTCAGACACAGACCAGCAAACCTTCATTACACCACTGTGGTGAATTAACGCGGATGCAAAGTGGATTCATGTCAGACCATTGTTGTACGAAGAACAACCTGGCAGTATCTCAGTATTGCAGACTGGCACCTGCAATCCCACAGTATGCTCAGTAGCACACCTACAACTACTTAGCCATGGAAGTTTCTGTGTGCATTTAGCTGACTTCTACATTGGCCAAAGAAAACAAGGAGACAACACTTTTATCATCATTATAGGACCAGTCAGCTATGTCCAGACCTGTGTCTCCTGGTCTGTGCTTCACGGGTGATTAGTGGCCGCAGCACCTCAGCTGAGAGGGATGTATTAATCATGGGGGCAGAAACCGCAACTAAGTTAAAACAATTTTTCCACAGAAGTGAGGTCAATCCTTCAGACTATTCCAGCAAATGTCTCACGCAGCTCATCTGCAGTGGGCAAGTCCTCCAGGAAGGTGGAAAGAACAGGGTGAGGAATTTTTATTTTGTGTATATCTTTTGTAAAACCTTTTGCGGGAGCAAGAGTATGCTACTTTGCTCTATTCATCCCAGAAGAAAAGAAAATGTTCTGGGAGATAAAACAGCCCTTTTCTGTACTCTAAGACATCACTGTTTGAAGATGGAAGATGAGAAGCTTTCTCAGGGGTTGAAGAACCTTCTGTCCTCTTTCCAAAATGCAGAGCTCCCAACCTGCAGGGTGTTGACTTTGGAAGCTGTTCCAGTCCCTCCTCATAGAAAAGCTGACTTACCATCATTGGACTGAACATTGCTACAAGTGACAGGAAAATTTCTTATTTATATGGCTAAAAGTTAAATCATTCCTATGGCAAGTGCATTTAAAAAAACAGATGACTTCTGTTTGAAGCTGCTCAGAAAAAGTTCCAGTGACTTCAAAATAAGTAGAACAGGAAGATACAAAATATGTGAAAAAAATGCACAATAAATGACACTTGCTACGTGATTGCTTAGGTTTATCCCATCCTGCATATCATCCTAATACAAGAAATATATAATTGATATTTACACAATTGATGTTTTTATAAAGACACTAAATAAGAAGAGTAAGATACCTTTGAAAATAGATGTATTGCTATGTTCCCATTATGGATCCAAACTTAATTGCATGAAGCCAACAAAAGAAAAATTACACAGATTTTAATAAGATAAAGGGTCTGGCCAAAACAAATCAGACTTAGAAATACCCATCTGAATGCATCTTAGTATGATTTTCATGTTTTCAGTGCTTTTACAAAAGAGATGAAATTCATCTGTCGTCTCTTAGTGAACAGATGAATGTATTGCTAATGAGTCTAATCTCATTCAAATTTCTGAAGTGAGGAGCAAATACTGAGCTCACAATGCAACCTGAGTCACCAGGCCAAGAACAAGACAACAGGGAGGATGGCTTTTACATTGCCTCCCCAGAGAATGCTTCAGTGCCACCCCCCTAAAAACCAGAATGAGGGAAGAACAGAGAAACAGGCACGGCAGCAGGTCCTCCAATCTCACCCCCATCACCACCTATCATGAAGTGCTGTCTTGGCACTGTCTTGTCTTTGAGACAAGGAGCCTTTTAGGATGTCCTCCCCAAATACTTCCCATTCTGCTGTCCCTGAAGCAGCTCAGTCCCTGTGACAGACAGAAGATGTACCTTGACACACATTTCCATAAACCAGCCCTCAGCTGTCTCTGTAGTGATTCAGTAGGTACTAGTTTGTCACACATAGAAAATGCACCATCTCATGCTTGCCAAATGCAAGGTCTGAAGAAGGAAATAACTTTTATTTTAGAAGTTTATGAGAAATACCTCCACCCTGAAAAATGTGGCCACGTTTGGAATTTGCTGAGCTAGGTAATGTTCAGATGGAAGGAAGATGGCAAAATCCACTTTGCCCAACATAATTACATCCTCATTATGGCAAAAGTGAATAGAACATGACTCAAAATGTACTGAACAATGATAAACTAACCTTTTAACTATGTGCTGTAATGTTAATATTTGTAATAACCCTTTCAACTGCAGAAAAAAGATGTAGTTATCCAGGCAATCAGGAACGAATCCCTTTCAAGATGCAAATGGGAACTGAAATAAATGTCACTTTAAAACTTAAAAAAATATTGTCTGTTTAGTGCACTGGCCTCAACCTGTCCCCTACTCCTCTCAGGAAAGGGCAGTGGCACTGACCATAAATGGCCTGTATGTGTGTGACTGTAAGATCAGAACACTAAAGCTGCCCAGTTTCTGTGAGCTGCTGTGGCTGCAGACACTGGCAGCTTGGTAACAACCTTGAAGAAGCCCTCACCAGGGGGTTTTGCACACTGGTGCACCTACTTCAACACAAGTCAGCACTCTTCAAGGCTGTCTTGAACACTGTGAAAGTGGGAAATATTTTCAAAAATCACTTGTGAAAGATGTAGCCCATTTCAGCTTAGAGATGAAAGACTAAATGCTGGGATGCTGCAATTCAGTGTAGTTACACTGACTTCCAGATCACTGGTTTATACAAGACTTAAAAATAATAATAATCATCTATTGTATGAAGACCACACAAGTAGCTAACAGCAATGATGCATGGACACTTCAAAAGGTGCAAATCAGCAGGATGGATACTTATAATTCTGTCCAGTTGAAGAATATGGTGTTTCCTATACATTTAAGGAGTCTATTGCTTTTCCTGGGAGATACCTTTTACACCTCATCACAAGTCTGTGCTGCACCATTAGCAATATATTTACAGGCATTAATGTTTCCAGACTGAAATCTTATCTGACAAATTATCAGCCTGGACAAATTTAAATTATATCAACTCAGCTTCCAATAGCAGCAAGCTTGGCCTTATGCCTAAAAAAGAAAAACCCAACAAAACCAACAAAACCAAAACCCTAAGCTAATCAGGAAAGTCTGTCTGTTTTCCTCTCTATTGCTAGGGTTGTGCTAATAAGGAAGGGTGGCAAGTCTTTTAAACTGCTTTTATCTCCCGCTAGCGTGTAACAAATTCCCAGTACTTGTCCTAAAAGCCACTTGCTTTTGGCAGAGGTGCCCAGACCGGGCTGCGATGAGGGAAGGAGAGCCAGGTCCTGCCGGGGCTGGCCCCTAGGACTGGGTGTGCAGACAGGAGCGGCGTGTCAGGGTGTGTTTGTGTGTGTGTTTGTGTCCTCTGCCCCACAAGACCGGTCCCAGGGGTCCGTTTGGCTCTGGCCCCCGCAAAATTAGCTGTAGGAACCCCGGCACCTGCACATTCCAGGACATCCTGATCCCGCAAATTCCCCCACCCTTACAGGGGATACTAACCTGGTGATAATGTAAGGACCAAAACAGATCACGAACGACCCTATAAAAATACTGATTTTCTTGGTAGCCCGCTGCCTCCTCCTTTTCTGCTCGTTCAGACAGCGCTGCTTCACACTACGGACGGAAAAGAGCAGTAAGGGTGTTAAGGCAAGAAGGGAGGAGGTGAGACGTGAGCCCAAGGGAGACGGGAAGAACCCTCTCCACGCCCGAAAGCCCTCCGCCCGGGAAGGGAAGGGGAGAGGAAGGCAGCCCCCGGGGAGAGGAGGGCAGCCCGGTCCGGGCGAAGGGCAGCCCCCAGGGAGGAGGGCAGCCTCCCGGGGGAGAGGAAGGCAATCCCCTCGGGGAGAGGAGGGCAGCCCGGAGGGAGGGAGGATAGCCCCAGCCCCGCCGAGCCTCGGGACGATCGCACTCAACAAAGTGATTCCCGCTTGAAGGGAGCTCAGGCAAGTGGGATAGCCCGGAGACCCCTATTAGCATTTAAACAGAGAAGGCTAAAAATGCACAAGTCACCGTTCCTGGCACTGTAAGCAGCGCCTGAAACTAGAGGCGGGAGCGCTCGCCATGCGGCCGGGGCAGGCGGGAAGGGGTGCTGGAGGGGCGGGATAGCGTTTCCGCCCGGGGTAACTACCGCGAGTGACCGGGGGCTGTGAATCCGAACGCGCACGCATTACCTGGGGTGGATATCCACCAGCAAAACCAGAGTCTGCATGGTAATAATGTCTATCCGCTTGCAGTGGAACCGGGCAACTTTCAACACCTTTAAATAGGTGAAACACAAGATCACCAGAGACAGCATGAAACTGGTGGAGTGAAAGACAATGGTGAACACTGTAAACCTTCTCCTCTCCGTCTCTTCCTTCAGTTGTAAGGTGCAAGAGGCGTAAACGCTGTTGTAATCTACCCACGAGTAAAACAAAGATACCAAGGGGAACGTGAGGGAGTGGAGCCACGAGTAGCCCATCAGTATCACAGCGTCCTTATACCGCATCTTGCTGGTGTAGCTTAGGGGGAACACCACGGCAATCCATTTGTCGATGCTGAGCGCTGCCATGCTCAGCATCGTGTTGGAAGTCAGGAAAGTTTCCAGGAAACCCACTGCCTTGCAGACGCAGCCCCCGAGGGGTTGCTGGTTCCTCAGGATGCCCAGCAGGGTAAAAGGCATGTTCAGAACGGTGAGAAGCAGGTTGCAGAAGGATAAGTTCACCAGGAAAATCCCGGCGACCTGCTTGCGGATCTCCGTACTGTAGACGAAGCATAGCAGCACCAGGAGGTTGGAGAGCAGAGAGACAACCAGCACCAGCACGAGGAGCAGCGCCAGCAGCACGCCTGCCAAGTCCATCTCTCAGCGGGTCGCCTGGAGCGGGCGAGGGCAGGAGGAAGGGGGCACCCGCGCCGGCACCGCAGCCTCGCCTGCCGCCCGACGCGGCCGCCCGCACATGGTGCTGG
>VZSE01004866.1:1486266-1521857 GCA_013398275.1 Promerops cafer | reverse complement strand
TGAAGCGGGCGCTGCCCCGACGGCCGCCCCGCTCTGCCTTCAAGCCGCCGAGCGCGGTCCCCCCAGCGCCAGAGCCCGCGCCCCCTCCATGCCCCGCCGCGGCTCCGCTCCGCCGGGCGCACGGCCTCCGCAGGCTCTGAGCATCTTCCCCCGCTGCCCAGCCCCTCAAATACTCCAGCCGCGGAGCCTCCCGCAGCGACTCATGCGCAGACGAGCGGCTGCGAGGCACAGGCTCAGCCAGGGATCGCGGCGTCGGGCTGATCCACTCGCGGATCGCAGGCGAGAGCAGCAGGAAGCCCAACTTTCCGCTAGTGTGCAGCTCAGGAAGGATCAGACCTGGAGATGAGTTACTGGTAGTTTGATCCCAGGCACACCCTGAGCGCACCAGCTGTATCTGGCGCTCCTGAAACCTGTTCAAAATCTGGTGTCTGTACCCCTTGGCAGGCTTGCCCCCCTTCCATCTGAGGGATTGCTTGCCCTTTCCCCCCTACAATGCTTGCTATGATTGCCCTCTGGGTATTCACACCGGCACCCCGCTGGCCAGTGAGGTATGTTTCTTGGTTAGAGATTCCAATTTGCGTGCTTGGACTCACCAGCTGGTTGAACAAGTACCCACATTAGGGTGATGCTGGCACACTCTGTGGAAAACTAAATCTCCCTCTACCATTTTCCAGTCACACTGATAACACAGTAGTGTGGTGGTCAGGAAGGTTTTCTCTGTTATGATATTCTGGCAAAAGCTGAAAAGATAGACAAGAAAGAGAACAGAAATTTCCCCTCTGCAGCTGTCAGAAATGTGGATCACTTGGCTAATTCCCAAAAATGTCATGAATCTTTGTCTTAGATTTAAAAAAAAAAAAAAAAAAGGGAAAAGAGACTAAGTTTTGGTGCATCAAAATATGGTACAAAAAATGGTACAGAAAAAAGCTGCCATATCTAATCACTGTCAGATTTTACAGTTGATCGCCAGAACTGACACGAAGAAAAAGGATAAGAAAAGGTAGCTTTCCTACTATCCAAAATTACTATTAATATCCTAAGGAAATGCTGTATTGTATATATTGTTCCTACAGTGTAGCCTTGTCACGCAAGTGTGACCACTGTGTGAATAAATGTACATAAAAGTGCTTGAAAGAGCCTGAAGGCAATGTAAGGTTTTGTTTGGCTTTTTTCCCCCAAGAGTAGTTAAAGTTTTGGATCAGTCCCTAATTGAAAAGCTTGCTATGGTAAATTATATGTCTTAAGGAAAGAGCAAAGCAACAAGACATGAGATGTGTTATTTGGAAGCGAACCAGTACAGTACTATTCCTCAGGATGGAAAGAAAATTAATGTTTTCTTTGATCAGAAAGCTGTCATTTCCAAAGTTAAAAAAGTGCAGATACATTTGACAGGGCTTATGCTTGATGAACAAAAATCCACTATATATCTGTGTAAGCATTTGAGGGAAAAGAAATCTGTAAAAGCACAACAATACCAGTTTTCTCAGCGTTCAGTTGTTGCATTTCTATCATCAGAGAGCCAACACTGTTTGGGAAGGGTTGGGAAGAAATTAACCATTGTGGGAGAACCTGTCTGTATCCTTACAGAGCAAAGGTTCTGCAATTACTCCCACAGCAGCAATTCTTACAGTTCCTACTAGTCAGAACCCATCCATGACCTACCTTTCATTTAATAGTATCACAAGGTTATGGGGATTTTGTATTAGTCAATAGAGGCTGTCTGAGTAGTGGTGTCAGCTGGGGTAGATGCTATTTTATACGATCACAGAGACAACCTAGATGTGCTGCTCCCTTACTGGGATAGCTACCTGAGAAGCTGTTTCCTCTTGGATGCAGACAGAGGACAACTGCTGTCTCTTTCTCTCTCTCTTCTACACATACATGCATACATAATTTCTCTCATATGGCCTTTTCAAATGAAGAATGAATTGTTTCTCAAAACTGATGCAGTAAGCATACATTGAAATAAGACAAGAAAATAAAAAGGTGGCAAAAAGATGGGAGAAAAATTATTCTGATTTTTGCACATGTACAGTGAGTTGTATAGTACCCTGCAACAATATTCTGGGCTCAAAGAACCCAGTAGAGATGACTTTGTTGGATTTCTCCTTTTGCTTTCAGTGGAACTTTGTTAATGTGACAAGTTAAACATGCACATAGCTTCCTGTGGGATGCGAGTCCTCTGCCGACCCTTTCCCATTTACGGGCAGCAACCCCATAACACTTCACACCAGACACCTTCAGGCTTACTTGCAGCTTATGAGGCTGGAAACAGTCACCTAGTTGAGACCAGAAGGCTCAGACTTGCTGTGGTGGGCTTGCAAATGTGGGCAGTGCCTCCGTAGCCCCTGGAAACACTGCCACCTTTTCACATATAAGCAGATATATGCTTATATAATTTCAAATGCTCACAGCAGTCTTACTAAACACATGTATTTTCCCAATCAAGATCTTACAGTATTTATCAAGGATTCTGTCTTGGTGGAAAATGGGGACTGTAGAGACTGCCTCAATACAATTAAGAAAAGGAAAAATAAAGATGTTCTTGTCAATAATTATCCCTTAATAAACATAGACTATTTGGTTAACACAGATTAGGTAAGTACTTGAGACTTTTGTTCTAACAGCTGCATCATTCATTAAATCTACACATTCATCTGTTCTAAATATTGACCACAACTTATTTTATTTAATGGTGAGTGGACTGTATTTGTTGGAAAAATAGAGTAAGAATCAAATTCCTTTTTTAATTTCACTCCAGGAAAGATGTGTCATGCAAATTTCAGTGTACATCACTACTGCACATAATTCAGCTCTAATCAATGTATTCTGCAAAGGCTAGGAACACATTTAATTTTGTTCTAATTTTAAGAAAGCACCGTGAAAGAAGGAAACCTCAAACAAATTATACCAATTAATTTGCAACTACAGAGAAAAGCAACCCTTTTCCCCCGATTCTCTTATGACAGGTGAAGAGAGGGAAATTAAATTACATTAACCAATATGGGGGGAAATGGAATGACTCATGGAAGTGATGTTACAAAAAAAGCTTTTCACTTCTAGGGCACTTGCTAAGAAATGACCCATTTCAAAAGTGAGTAAGACTGGTTAATACCCATGAGATTTTTCAATATGTCCTGTAAATAGATCTGGTACAGATAGATCCTGACAAGCACAGAGAAACATCTTCTCACTTCCACAATGACTGCAGGTGTGTTATTGTTTTCACATTACATTTAGCTAATGAAGCTTTAGTGAAGTCAGAGTCCTTCAAGTCTCAGCAACAATTCTTTTTCTTACTATTCTTTTATTCTTTCTTTTCCCTCTTTCTTTTCAGAGGCCTATTTTGCTAGGATTTGAACTATAGAGTCTTTGAGCAATCAGGGCTACTACACAAATATAGATTTTATTCTTTCTGGAACAATAAGACAAATAAGCGAGCAGATAGTAGTATTGTGACAAGTGACATCCTGTTAGTCTCTAAAGAAAAGATGTGAAGCCTGACTCATCAGTCTAATACAACTCTGAAAGACTGTTCCTGTGGCAGAATTCCAGTAGGCACATTTACCACCCGTGGAATAACTTTGTCCTAAAGATCTTCCTAAAATGGAACAAAGAAAAACTCCACATGTGTAAAGCCCACACATTCCTTCACTAGGCCTCTACATTTCAGGGGAAAGATTTGGAGCAGAAATATGAAACTCAACCATGCCACAGTTCTGCAGACTGAAATTGCTTCAAAATTGCCTATAATGAGGAATCTCAAAGTTCAACAGGTAATCTTGCAGTTGTATCAAAAGTCTACACTTGCAAAAATCTTTTGAGTCATATTTCTGTTTATACAAACTAGATATATTCCTAAAGTCTGCAAAAATTGATCTCAAAATTATTCCAGAAGACAATATTTTATTTTGAAAGATGGGGGGGCAACAGAGCTGGAGAAGGGTCTGGAGCACTAATCTTATGAGTGGCTGAGGGAGCTGGGGTTGTTTAGCCTGGGAAAATGAGACACATGGAGACCATTTCCACTCTCTGCAACTACCTGAAAAGAACTTGTAGACAGGTGGAGGTCAATCACTTCTCCCAGGTAACAAGTGACAGGATGAGAAGAAATGGCCTCAAGTTGTACCAGGTGAGGTTCAGACTGGACAGTAGGAATAATTTCTTCACCAAAAGGGTTGCCAAGCATTGAAATGGGCTGCCCAGGGAAAGGGTTGACACATGATCCCTGGAGGTATTTAAAAGACCTCTAAATATCTTCTCAATGTAGGTGTGACACTGTGGGACGTGGTTTAGTGGGGACTTGGCAGCCCTGGGTTAACAGCTCTACGCGATGACCTTTGGGGTCGTTTCCAACCTAAGTGATTCTATGATTCTATTCCCGACATTCCTAATGGAAATGGAAGTGCACAAACACTGGTAGGTGACAAAAACAAAAACATTCACAGAAACTCAGCCAGTTTCAGTTAACATACAATTCTAAAAATAGTTATGTATGGATATGTGTCAATGCTTCCTCTTTGTCCTACCAGTTCATTTTGCCTTTTTCCTCTTCCACAACATGAGGCAGCAGGTAGAACCAGAATTCTGGATTGCAAAATTTGGCTTTGGAATCAAGCTGGTTGGTTTGTTTATTTGTTTGGGTCTTTTTCCTAGAGTGCAATGCAAAAGTGTGAAGGCAAAAATATGCTGTTCTACTGAGCAGCAAAATCTATTGATTTCAGTGAAGTTTGTGTCAGGAGGTAAACAAACACTAACTTACTTTTACACCCAGAAGCTTTACAACTATAATGCAAGTCTGAAATATTAATGGAGGAGTACTGTTGCCTCAAGCAAGTGGCACAGGTACTTGAATCTCTGCCTTTCATAACTCAGGGACAACTTCTTCAAAATATCCAAACTTTGTCTGTTCTTTCCCCAGACTGATTCTACAATAGAGTTACTCCTGATCTAATTAAATATTCAGGACTTGGGCTATAACCAGAATGTTATATTTTGTGAAGGTAGAATTCTTCTGCAGTCTCCAGAAAAAATAAAATGGTGAGTGGAATCTTATTGAATGTAAGAGCACATATAGTCTCCTTCCATTTTAATCTGTTTTGTCTCTTTTTAAGGATTTGGTATATCGATATATTTTTAACCTGACAGGAATAAAGATTAAATGCACTTTTTTTGCTATTTTTCAGTGCCTCAGAAACACAGTAGTTCTTACTAGAAATGCTGTACTACACCAGATTGTTATAAAACTTATCAAAGCTGCAGGCAGGCAGATGACATTCCCAGGAGCCTTTTACTGGCATTTTCAACAAATATGACTATGTTTAGCACTTCCAGGGGCCAGCAAACATTAAATGGCATTTTTCAGAAACTGCTGAGGCAATTTATTTAGTGTTGTGGTGAAGTTCCAGGAGCCAACACATGAAAAAACCGGCATGTGTTCTCTTGCTGTACTATTGAAATTCTCCTTTTCCTGCCTTACTTGTTCAAAATCTCCCCCACATCTTACAAAGATGGTTTGATTCTGTTTTCCCTGAGTCAGTGCAAATCCAAGATAAGTCTCTTAAAGCTACTGGGAAACCAATGCAGTGGAAATGAAAGCAATCAAACATAAGACTGTAAAACAGTATGAGGCTTCTAGGATGAGGCCATTTTGATTATACTTATTTATTATAGAGAGCACTCTAAGCAAGCACATCAAGAAAAAATTAACCCCATCCTGTGCAGTGGAAGGGCTGATCTGCCAGGGATCTGTGCTGAGCTGCTCAGGGACAGATGCAGAAAGCCCTTTGGATGGTTGAAGAGGAAGGAGCACAAGCACACAGTTGAGAGCTCTGTCCTAAGCAGTTTGCTCAAGAGCAGTTTAAGCAGATGCTGGATCAAAAGGGCAGAAAAAGCTGGGCTGGACAAGTCACCTTGGTGTGAGCTCACACATGACCAGAGCAGCTGCAGCAGGACAATATTCGCTGGCGTTATGGTACTATGCCTCTGGGCTCTGAAAATCCCCTCCTCCAGGATAGGCATAACTTATCTTCTCATGGGCATGCAGCAGACCAGAGCCCATAATTCAGGGTAACAGGTGTGAGCTGTTCGCCCTGCCCCAGCCCTTTAACATTCACAGATTAATCTTTCTGCATCAGGAATACCTTAGTTTGCCTTTCCTCAGCCCCTCACTGCAGAGACGTTTCTTCACACCCTCACTGACAGGTACAGCTTCTATTGGTGAAGGTAATCAACGAGCACCATCTGCCTTGAGGAATAAATAGCCAAGATATTTTCTACAGCAATATCTAGGCACTGTCCTCCCATCACACCCATCCTTTTACTTTGCCCACCCACCCGTCCACCCACCCCCACATCCATCCGCAGGAACATGTTTTTGCAGAAAATACTCTGGCTCAGAGGCAACTCCACTCTAAGAAATGGAATTGGCAGGTAATAAATAGGCCTGCACTATGTTGCTTTCATAGAAACACTCAGGGGCTAAGGCTTTTAAATGTGAACACAGGTTATTATGAGTGCACAGCTATCTTAGAGCCTCTATTATCATGCACCTTTCACTGTGTGTTTCACTGAGTGTATTAAAAAAAAAAAAACAGCACCAAAAAGCCCCACTTTCAGTAGGGTAAAGAAAGAAAATCAAGAAACTGCCAGGACAAAATTGACACTGTATAATGCAAACTCTGTGCACTGGCATAGCAGGGGTTCCCACAGCAAGTGAGTTGCTTAGGAACAATAATAACACATAGCCCCCAACCATCCCCTCCAAATATGCCAGAGAGGCCTAGTCCCCCTCCAGAAGCATAGAAGAGAAATATTTATATCCTCCCTTGAGTCTCACTCTCATCCTTACCTGGGATGGGCTTTCATCTGGTGAACACAGGACAAGTAATTCCCCCACCCTGCCGGGAACCCCTCCACAAATAAATGCTGTCAAAGTCAGTAAGATCTTCAGAAAATTCACAGGAGTGGGGAACCAAAGCACAGGTGCAAATAATGGCTCTCCAAACCCACTGCTCCTACACCTCCTACAAGCACCTTTGCCCACCTGTGGGGCAGGCTGCAGGAAGGGTTCTCTTACCCCAAACTATGGGATGGAGTAATCTTGCCCTGACCTGTGTCCGCGGTGGCAGAGGCTGAGTGACCCTTGGGCTGGACCTCTGCTTGTTTGCCACACAAAAAACAAGGGGGTTTGTGTGCTGCTTCCTCAGACCTTGGTCCCATGGAGGAAGATGGGAATGAAGGTCTTTCACAGACAGGGGCAGAAGAAATGCCACAAGCTCCTTCCCACACAAGGGCTCTGGGAGATTACCTTCAGCTGAAGCTCTCTGTTGTGCCTCGCTGCTCACAGCTCATCAGAAGTACCCCAACTCTTACCCTGTGAGCCCAGTGCACATCAGTTACTCTCAAATCAACATCTTTTCCTCCTTCTGCTGATGAGGTGCCTCGAGTTTTGTAACCTCTGAAATTTCTTTGGAGATGTGTTCAAATTAATAATTTATTCTGAATTCTGATTCTTTTTTTTGGTAATTCAGTTTATTTTTGTGCTTCTTAAGGTCATTTAGAATTTTGTCTCTTTCATGGATAATTGTTTTCATTAACATAGCAGTAATCTTAGAAACAGCTAAGCAGAGCTTTGTACCCATCATCCAGCTTCATGCAATGAGTTAAGCAAGTAAAAATATGCTGTTCTCATATGTGTTGTCATACACAGAGGAGTGTAGAGCTGCAGTGAACTCTCTCTGCCACTCCAATACACACTCAGCTTCTGGTATTTTTGACACAGCAGTTTTAGAAAAAAGGTAAAAAGTAATCTGAAAAATGCCTTTAATTCCCACAAAAAATGTTCCAGGATTTGGAAAAGCTCCCTTACTAGTTGAGCTAATTAAGTTGCAAGTCTAAGATAGGAAAATTTTGGGTTTAATTCCTAAATCTGCCTGAGTAATCCAGGATAAAATTTCTGCCTTGTTTTAATATATCTGATCCTTATGTGTTTGATATGCTAATTGCTGCTAGATTTTATATTTGTTTAGTAGAGCAACCTGTCACTGCACATTTCCATAGAATTTTTTCTCAACACTATTTAATAATCCTTGTATTTCAGTATTATGTTTTCTCTCTGAAACTGTGTCCTCATTTTTATCACATTCCTTACTGTATTCCTCAAGCTAAAAAGAATTCCATCAATTTTTTGGAGACATTTTCAAGTGCTGGGCTTTAGCTTCTCACAGGAATAGACACAAGGTTGTGATTAAAACTAACAGAACACCCAAAGTCATTGACAGAGTTGTTAGATATGAAACTGAATTTCATGAGAAGTCAGTGGACTTGAGATATCTCAGTAAAGCACGTTGTTCTGATATCTTTTAAAGGTAGAATTCCTCAAATATGGTCATTCAAGCCAGCATTTCTCAATGTTTATGAAGGGATATATTTAGTAAAAAGGTCCCAAGAACAGCCATTATTTTCACTTGGTAAAATTCTCTATGTTCTTTGAGATTATGTATGTGCTATTCCTTTCCAGTTATATTGTATAATTGTATTCAAAAGCAAGGTGTCTCCTAACTTAAAATGGGTTTATGCATAGCCTTGAAAGTTGTGGTTTTTTGTTTTTAATTAGATAATGTTAAAAATCAATAATCAAGGTATATTAAGAGGATTTATAGATCATCAAAACAAATAAAGGGAACAGTTGTGATAATTTCTTTTGACATTCTTTCAGAAACAGGTATGCAATTATGTTGTTTGTACTACAGTATGAGTAACAATTGAAACTTGATGACAAAAAAAGGGAATTATGCAGGGAATCTGTTGCAGGGGACCTACCTGGCTAATTTCTCTCACTGCTAACAAAGATATGGCTCATATTTGAGCTGCATGTGTTCAGAATTAATTTCAGCTAGGGGATGGCTTATACATTTCTCCGCCAGATTAAAGAGCCAGTAATCTGAATTCTGTTTCTCTAAGCGGACAGATTAAGTCCACCAATTTCCAGTACTTAATTTGAGCCCTCTCCAGTTCAGCATGTCTTTAACAGGGGAAATCAGAATCAAGCACAATCTTCCAGATGCACTCATAGGTAATACCCACCACACTGATTACGGAGCAAAATAATCTGCTATAAACTGAAGGTTTATATTAAACAACATTTTTTTGCATCTGTGGCATCTGATACAGCTGATTTCAGTTACTTGGAAATTCATGTTGCAGCACTTCCTTCCTGAGTTCAGAGGGGTCCTTCTTTACAACATAAGGTAAAGTAAATGGTTCTACAGGTATGGTTTTACGCTGGCTGTTTTAAAGCACACACTGCACAGTTCTTTTTATTTAGCTGACTGATCTGGACCACTGTAGGCCACTCCTCTTCATTGTTACTTGTCTCCATTTTCTTTTTGAGATGAAGCTTTTGTCAGTGATCTTATGTTACCTCCCAAGTCTCTGATCAAAGTATTAAATATTACAGACCAAACAAAATTTTCCATGGTATTCTCTAAGAATTTTCCATGGTATTTCTCAACTTAAAATTGCCTTTTATGTAAATTGACTTCTATGATAACTAGCTCACAAATAAAAGCTGACAACCTCATTATGCTGTTGGAAGAAAACCCCAAACAACAAACAAAACTTTTATTAAAGTAATGATTTATATGTGGCCATTTCTACATTCAGATCTTCTAAATTATATTTTTGAATACAAGGGACAAGCAGAATGTTTCTGCAAGGTCTGAGGAGCAATCCCATAACACAAACAAGAGCTGTAGCTCAAAAAACCAGTGTGCACTGTTTTATAAGACCAGTGTTTTTAAGATACTCTTAGGGGAGGATGGAGGCATCAGGAATCTGAGGATTTATTCCCAGCCCTTCTTGAGTTTGGGGTAAGCCCCGTTTTGCTTGTTCGGATCTGATGAGATTCCTGGCGGTCCCAGGTGACGGCAGAAGAGCGCGCAGAGCCGAGGGCGGCGTTCCCCTCCCGCAGCCCGGTGCGAGCCTGCAGCCGCTCCCTCCTCTGTGCCCGCCCCAGCTGGCGGCGCAGCCCCCGGCCCGAGCCCAGCCCAGCTGCTCTGCTGAAGCCTCCGTCTCCCGGCCCCCAGAGGCACTCAGGAAGATTAAACCGGAGTGACTAAGCACGCACCTTACTTTTCCAAGCAGTTCTCAGAAAAAACGAACCATCGTTTCTGGTTAAACAGATAGTATGTACCTTTGTTTTAAATAGCAAGACCAAAAACAACTCAATGAAAGCAAAATGATGAACAGATGTTTAAACCCAAAATGTTAAATGTGGAAGAAGAATCTATATTAGCTGGGAAAATTAATGTCTAAGTGGTCCAGTTTGAGGGGTTTGCTGGTTTAGTTTATTTTGTTATTTGCATTATTTCATCTTTCTGCAGTATGATTTTTTTTTTTTTTCTAGCACTTTCCTATGTCCTTGTATGGTACAAGTACAAAAAAAAAAAATAAATCAGGATTTTAAGTATTTTTTTCCTCTGAGAATTCACTTATTGGGGCACACTGTGAATAAACTGCAGCATCCCAGCATATAGTTCTTTCATCATTGATTGCCTTTAATTACACTCAATTTATAGCATTAGTGCTGCAAAGCAAGGGGTGTCCTGTTCAGAGTTCATTTCAGCTGGCTAAGCATTAATGGATGATGATTAACAAAAAAAACCCTCTATGCCTTGCCAGTCCAGACTAAAAGCAAATTGGTAATTTGGCCAATGTGTGTGTTTGTTGTCTACATATCTGAAAAAACAAGTAGCATTAGTGGTGTTGCTATATGTTGCATTAATTACTAGACCGACCTAGTCACTCTTTTTCTTGCTTTTTTTTCAGATTAAATTTCAGTTCCAAAACTACTTCACAACCCATTTGGTCAAGCTGAATACATTGGAGGTTTGTTTTTTATAAAACTGTATATGAATATCCACATACCAACTGGTAAGTGCTGTACTCTGTCACCAGATGCTTGAGATTTGGGTGGAGGATGGGGCAACAAACAGTCAGAAGTTAATAAATAAGGCCATAATAGATCAAGACACCTATTGTCTATAGCATTTCTCATTAACTTTGTTTTGAACCCACTTGGTCCATTCCTTTCACCACGGCAGAAATGGAGTGTTTGCAGTCACCTACCAGAAGCACCTCCCATTAGATTGCACCTACATTGCTCCTCTCTTTTAAATGGGAAGCAGAAGCATCCCCAAAACCCATCAGTAAAAGTTTACATTGCAACATCTTCCAGCTTTAGCAAAACTTTTTGATGGTAAAAGGCTGCAAGCTTTGTAGTTGCTCTAGAACACCCAAGATGCAGATGTAACGAGTTTTTGTATGTGGTGAAATAAGATTAATAGTGCAAATATATAGAATGTCTTTTCTTATGTCATGCTACACAGTTACCAGTTATCAGTAGAACCCATCTATTTATGCAATATTTTGTAAGTAACTCCCCTTTCAATGAAGAGGAGGCCAGATTTACCACAAGCTGAAGATTTAACATTTGGGAGTCTCTTATGAAAAATTGACTACAGTGAAATGATGGTAGAATGACTCTTATTTAACATGCTCCTTAGTCCAGGGATTGTGGTTTTGTTTGCAAAACACATCTTTTGAATTCTAAGGAAACTCTCAAATATACTTATTTTTAAAATATAAAGGTTATAAAAAAATGTTTATTTTTACTCTTAGGTTTTTCAGTGTATTTCAGTGAGCCTGTAATGGAATAAAATGGCTCTAAATATTTTCAAGGAGGAGAACATTTAGTATTTCTTATTTTTTAGAAAATTCTGCAGGTTTGGCTGTTTCATCAGTCATGCATAGTTCGGTTTGTTTGTTTTACTTCTCTGAATTTCTTTGGATGTGATTGGGGTAATATGAGCACTGAAGTCCTTAGGAAGGATGTAGTCACTAGGAGCTACAGGGAAAAGGAATTTCTGTTACTTTCTCTATCTCTGCAACAGCAAGAGCTGGGTCAGAGCTTCACTGTCCAAACTGCTGTTTCACCACCACAAAACAGAAGAGCCATTTGATTTTTCATGTTTCATAGGAGAAAGAAGATGCAGTAATAGTAATAGTGAAATAATTCTGATCAGCACAGTTAGTAGCTATTATCAGAAAAAAATTAGTCCATTACATCATGACTTTGTATACACATTCTGAATTCACTGGTTTATTTTTTTTCTTGTGTCATATTGCAAGGTTTTGTATAATGCACTTCTTGATTATTGTCAATAAATCTTTACACCTTTCTTGTCTTTTTCCCTCGCTGCATTGTTAAAATTATTTTTAGGTTCCTTGGATGGGTTTTTTATTATTTTGTTTTGCTTTGTTTAGTTTTTTTTCCTGTCCAAATTAGTCTCGCTTCTACCTTTTAGCCCTGTATTTATAATCTTTTTGGGACTTCTGATCTCTGGACTTCAAAAAGAGAAACCAGCCTCTGAGGAGCTATATATATACTTCAGTTTTTTCCAGATTTGTTTTTTTTCCAGTTAATATTGAAAATGTTTATACTCATAATATAATGAGATGTGGTTAGTTGCAGTCCCTACAGTATATGCCACCAGACACATATCTTCAACACCGTAGAAGGAAGACTCTTTATCACTGCCACGTGTTTACAATTTGTCAGGCAGTTTCCAGCCCACATGAGTATGCTGCTATCCAAGCCAATCTGAATTAATTTAGCAGTAAGATTTCATGAAAAGCACTGCCAAATGCTTTACTGAACTCTAAATATGCCACATCCTCAATTTTCCCTTCACACATTTCTATTGGAATGGCTGGTGAGGGAAATTTTCAGAGACATGCATATTTAAGCATGGAACCCATTAACTTTCACTTAGAGTTTCGCTTTGATTTACAAAGGCATTTAGGGACCCAGTTTCCATTGGTGTCCTGTTGTGACTTGGGAAAAAACATCCTTGTATCAAAAAAAGAAACTACATTTTCAGAGCAAGTTATTCTTCCTAGCTTCTCCCTATTCAGTTCCTTCCCAGCTATGCTAGAAGAAGAAGGAAATGGACTACCCAATGGATCCCGGAATCATTTCAACCCATAATAATGTTTCATGTCCTCATAGGAAGAGAAGCAATTATTCCTGGTGGATTTTCCTTTTTTCCATCTGCTTTTCAAACAGGTAATAATCACTAGGGTCCAGTTTTGGGAAAAAAATCTCATCAAAGGTGCTTTTGTCTCTCATTAGTAGTACTAGAAAAGATTGTTGTGACTTCAGTGGTGCCTGCAGGGAAGATGAAGCAAACTGCACAGCAATTCCACAGGACCACTGTGTCAGTAGGGAATATGCTTCATAGGTAATTTTGAACAGCATGGGTTAAAACGGGGTAAAAGTAATGAAATAATCCCCTGATACCGGAGTGCATTTAAGGTCAGAGCTCTGACAGGGCACAACTACTTGGCTGAGTACCACTGCTGTTCTTGCAGAAGGAGATTAAAAGGAAGATAGTTTAGCAAGAGCAACTTTTAAACCACTCTGGCTCTTAAATTACTATAACTAACTCCATGCAGTGGTTCATTATCAGCATGCAATTAAAGTAATGGACTTCACTTACAGTTTCACCAAGTTCCTTTGCACCACCCGGGCAGCAGGAATAGATTGGTCTTGAAATGAAAGCACAGGTAGTCATTTTCTATCTCTTTAACTTCCCTGAGCAGCAGAAAGAGGTTTTGACACGATTGCTAACCAACTCCCAGCTTCACAGTGTCTTGGTTTGGAGAGAAGGTATCATGGAGATGATGGAGGGGCTTAAAGATTCAGGTGCAGATGTGTGGGTCCTAACAAACATGTTGAACATGAACCAACAGTGTGCCCTTGCTGCAAAGGGGGCAAATTTTATCCTGAGCTTCATTCAACAAAATACCCTCCCCTCTTCTCAGCTCTGATGGGGCCACACCTGAAATGCTGAGTCCCGCTGTGGGCTCCCCATTGCAAGGGCAACGTGAACAGTCCAGAGAGAGTCCAACAAAGGGCCACAGAGATGTTCCAGTGACTGGAGCACCTTTCCTATGAGGAAAGTCTGAGAGACCTGGGACTGTTCAGCCTGAGGAGAAGGTGGCTTATGGCCGTATCAGCATACATAAAAACGGAAGGAAGGGTACAGAGAATATTGATCCAGGACCTTTTAAGTGGTGCCCAGTGACAGCAAGATAAGAGGCAATACATACAAACTAATAAACAGGACATTCCCTCTGAATTTCATGAAACTTTTTTTTTATTGTGACATTGTGAACACTGGCATAGGTTGCCCAGGCTGGTTGTGGAGTCCCCATCCTCGGAGATAGTCAAAGGCCATCTGCATATGGTTCTGGGCAGCTGGCTCTACCTGGCCCTATTTGAGCAGAGGTCACTTCCCACCTCAGCCACTCTGTGAGTTTGTGACTCTGTGACCACTGGAAAGTATCAATGCACTAGAGAAAAATTGTTGGCAGGATTGTGCCTGTTTCAATAAGATTTTTAAGCAAGAAGGTAATCAAGGTTTTCTATCTTTAGTTTTCCCAGGCAGAAAGATCATCCTCTCCCTGTTCTGCTGTGACTGAGGTCTCAGATAAAAAGTGATAGAGATTTTTAGACTACTCTTCTGCTTGATTAAGTTTAGTGTTTAATCTCATATCTCACTGATCTGACCTGAACAACTCTACAGGTGAAGTTCTCTTCCTCCATCTTCTCTTTAAAAATAAAGTCACAAATAATAACATTTACTTTCAAGACTCATTTACTTTCAAGTCTCTCAAAATGGAGACAAACGTTGAAATCTCAATTTATGCTTGTGAAATATTTGTTGCTCAGTCATCTGTATTCATGGCCTATAATTAGAGGCTGTGTGCTCCCCATTTTCAGGAAGTTCTTTATCTGTTTGATATGCTAATTTCTGATGGATTTTATATATGTTCAATACAATTACCTTTTATTGCATTTTTCCTTTTTTTTTCTCAACACTGTTTATTAATCCTTGTATTTCAGCTCCGAAGCTGTGCCCTCATTGTGATCACATCCCTGCTGTATCCCTTGAACTAAAAAGAACCCCACAAATGTTTTGTGAAACTTTCAAATGCTGGGTTTTAGCTTCTCATAGGAATGTACCCTAGGCTGGGATTAAAGCATTGAAACTCCTGAAGTCATTGACAGAGCTAGCACACATGAAACTGAATTTTACAAGAAATCAGTGGACTTGAGATATCTCAGTAAAGCACATTGTTCTCATATCTTTTTAAGGTAGAATTACTCAAATGTACTCATTCAATTCAGCTTTATAGATAAAAGTGTATCGTAGAGGAAACATTGGGTCAATACTTTAGCTGTGTGCTTCAGCAATCTAAACAAGGCACAAGAAGACACTATTTTCTACAGAAATAGTGTAGATGACCACATCTGAGAGAAACAGAAGAAGTAAACAAGGGAACAGAGTAGTCATAATATAGACAAGACACTGCTTGACAATGGTTTTCATACCGGTTCTGGAAACTTCATACTACATTGCACTGGGCAGGGAGTCTTGCTCAGTGGTCCTTTCCAAACCAGTTAACCTTTCAGCAACAAGAGTTTCCACTTGGATCAGACTGCCAGGCAGGTTATTGGGGTTTTGCCTTGCTGTGCAGCATGAAAAGAGCCTACTCCTTGAGACTGTTCTGCTTATCTTCACCCAACAATTTTCCTGTTGTTGCAGCTGTCTGGGCAATGGTAATGTCCTTGATGCCTGTGCCTCTCCTCCACTACACTGTGCTTTTGTGGCTGTGGCCCTTTCAATTCACTGTTAAAATTAGGAAGAATTTTCTGGCTATAACATGTTTGAGGGGACAGGTATAGAAACTGTGAATTTATGGAGCCTCCTGGACATCCACTCCACACATGTGATGGGCAGGGATGACTCGTGGCGTACCACATAGACCTGAACAGCACAGCATTCTCTCAGCTCAGTAGTGATGCTCTGATCTCATGAATCTTTGAGCTTTTTCAAATTAGTGATCATTGTGTTATTTAGGTATTTCATGGTCTCCAGGAAAATTGTTTTTGAAGTTCACCTATATGTATGTTAGCCTCAAAAACCTGGACTCTCCTGCGTAATTCTTTGTACATTTTTTCCTTGTGATCATCTACCCAGGAAAGTGTTACCTCCATTGAAAATACATAATTTTTTATAATTCAGGTCTTTACTACTTCTATTTCTCTATATATATCTATTACTCTTGCTGTAATAATAAGCACAACCTTCTGTGTCTGACCAGGTTTTGGATTCATTGGTTTCTAGTAGCTGTGTACAGATTGAAAATATCAGGGCAGCTAAAAGACATTGGCAAGAGTCATGCATACTTGAAAAGAATAGGAATCTTAAAAGCAATTGTCTTCAAAAGGCCATATACACAGAGAAAATAAATATCTACAGCTAAAATATTTCTGCTTCTCTAACTTGACATTTTCCTCCTCAAAATTGCTACCAATTTTCTATTCCTTACACTAGATACTAATACTTTGTTCTTTTCTTATTTACTGATATTAAAAGTTCTTTGTTTTTTGTTGATAACACCCGAGTTGGATATAAATCCATAGCAGCTGGAGAGCCTGGTGTTTTGGCCAAGCATGTAAGGCAGCCCAGCTTTTCTCCAAGCCGTGCAGGGAGCTGTGGCTGTGCTGACTGTCCTACAGCCTATGGCAGAGTTACCTTCTGCCTATTTTGACTCATTGGAGACAGTAATTTAGACTATCTCTCCTTACCCTTTTTAAAAGAACAAGTAAAATATTAACTATAGCAAAGACTTCTTTTTCATTTTTAGTTGAAACTAAATTTATTAGATGGGAAGTTAAAGACAAGTAGCATGAGAGCACTTCCTTGGGAAAACATGAAAACTGTTAAGAAAAAAAAAAATCAGGTAAAATTCCAGGAGTAGGGAATATGCATTGCTTTGAAAGTGCTAAAATAGTCTTTATATTTTCTTGGGTTTGTTTTCCATTCCCTGGTCTGGAGAAGGAAACTGAAATTTGTCAGAGCCAGGAAAAAGTGTGTGTAGGGAGGACCAAAGAAGTAATGATCCCTGTGTGCATATCTTCCAGGTATGACCATCCTAACTGCTTTTGAAAAGTGTGGTTTTCCATGCCTAGTGACTTTGCCTCTAAACAAGAAACCCCTTTTTTTGGTAGGGTGCTGCCCTGCCTCCTGCCCACAGAGCACCTGAGCACAGAGTGTCCCCATTCCTGCTGTGGCAGCTCTGCAGCTCTCAGAGCATCCCCCTTCCAGGCATTTTGGGCAAAACTTGACTTACTGTGTGAGACAGATGTTAACAAATGCTCTGGGATGTTGGAAAGCCTGGCCCTGATATTGAAAGCAGGAACTTGTCTCACCATAACTTAAGAAATGGGCAGCCAGGCAGGGTGTAGGAGGCAAAGCAACTGGTTTGGGTGATAAGGGAAGAAAAGCCAGCACCAAGGAGATGAAAATCAAGTTGGCAGAAGGAGAATAATGAGCCTATTTATTAAATTGATACCATTTAAGATCATAGAATCATAGATTCAAGATGACTAAAGGTGACAGAATCTGGATTAAATAATACAGTAATCGAAACATTTTTATGAATTGGAAAGCCACCAAGTTAGCTGTAAAGTCCCAAGCATGCTAACATTAACAATGGGGAGCAGATCAACTGCCAGTTCAGGAAGCAGCACTTTCCCACTTGTGAAAATGCCAAGAAACACGTGGCCACGACATCATGCTGAGAAGTGTCCTTTACAGTCACACAGATTTATACATTTGACTGCTATTTCGTAGTGCAGTTCCTCCCTGCTCCACTCAATTACCTCCTTTTATTCCTTAGGCCACTGATATATAAGGGCTCTGATGTGCAACAAAACCTCATCTCTGTAGAGTACTGTGGATTGAGGAGCCTCTGCTTCCCTTCCCTCTTGCAGATATTTTCCCTTTTGACTTTTTTCACTCCTTGACATTACATATTTTCAGGGACACACAAACGTCCTGAAAGGTGTTATTAACTTCTGTCTGTACTATATTAGAAGAAACTCTGTAGCTTTCTGTGTATTGCTATTAAATAATTTTTAAATGAAATTCAAGTATTTCCCCTACCATTTTTTCATGAATGCATCTGGTAAGAAGGTACAGGCATCTTTTCCCTGCCTTAGGCTAATTGCCAGCAAGATCTTATTGAAACCTCCTTCTCCAAGCTGCTGAGTCCAGTCAGTGAGAAAACACAGGGCTCTCCCATACCATCCATGCCTTTAGGCTCAGAACAGACTCTGTGTTGCAGCATGTGGGGTCCCAGGACCCACAGTGCTTTCCCAGCTGTAAGATCTAAGTATGCAGCTCTCACTGTTGGATCATCTATTTTGTCAGCTGTGTAGGCAGGTTCTCCCCACTGCTGGGACACTTTGAGAAGGCATCTGGAAGGTCATCAGGGTCTATTTGCTTATTTTCATTCCCCAGGCTGTCGTTTAAAGACACAGTCTAGCTTCCAGAATAAACTGAGAAGTGAGGTTGTGGGACTAATGGTGAATGTCTATCTGTGTTGTAAACAGAGATGCGTGTTTATGCTTTTGTATATGTACATGTTCTAAAGAATTCCTGAAGTTCCCCATTTTCTGAAAGTGGACATTATATTCAATTCATAATCAGATATGTGAATAAAAAATAAAGGGAACAGTCAAGCAAAAGGAAGTCTGGAAGACAAGACATCCCTATGGCAGGTCCAGAGGCAATAAGAAAAGGCTCCTGTCTATGTATATACAATACTTGCCTCTTCAATCCCAAAAAATTCTTATCGCTTAAAGTTTAAACAAACCATAGACCAGATTAATGTATTTTTACCTATTTTGGTTTTAAATTTAAAAACCCCCAAATTAATTTGGAAGTCAGCTCCCAGTTGTTCTAAAAATATGGTTATATTAATGCCTCAAGAGTGCTTAACAGACCTCAATACACTTCACAGAGTTGAAACTTGAACAAAGAATTTCAGGATATTTTTCAAAATATGATAAATTAAGTATGGATCTCTTTTGTTCATGATTATTTTACAGAAATTTTAAATTAAAAATATGATCTTTTCAGTTTCTTTAAAAAAAACTTATGCCAAGAAATTACAGCAAGCCATAAGAATATGTGAATATGAATGCACAATTTTATGCATTTTTCATAGAATTTTTAAAACCCTTGTTAAGAATGTATGGTCTATTTTTTATCTGCAGCAGCTTATAACTTGTTTCATATCTTAGATATTTCACAACTAGGAAAAAAAATCCAAAGAATATCAAGAATTTTTGGGTGAAATTTGCTTTTGAGAGGACATTTTTGGAGCAATAAAAATTGGGTAAGCAGTCCCACCCAGCTTTAAACAAAATTTATTTTTCTGAGAAGCTATATCTGAGTCCTTGACATAAACTCACTCTTTTCCTCAATCCCTGTCCTGGCAGAGATTTAGCACATTTTATGGCCCAGGAGTGTGTGGGGAAGAACTGTTGTTATCACTCAGCAGCATGCTGGGAGATGTAAGTTGTTAGCAATAAGTGATGCAATTAAGTATTTCTTGGAGTGATCTTCATACATAATTATGGCTCCATTTTGAACCACGCATCACTAATAACACTGTACCTGCTCTGTAATTAGGTGACTACCTTGTATTTCTGATGTACTCATGAGCTGTACAGCAAGAACAAGCTACTCCGCAGCACTGTAGAAAGCCATCTCTCACTGAGACACAATAGACACCATCTAGTCAATACAAAATGTCTTTTACATACTGTTTCCAGAGTTAGCAGTGATCAGAACTACTTTTTCTCCCCCCTAACTGTGTAATTACATATCAAACTTGAACATCTTGAGGATTTTCAACAAACATTTTAATTGCAGCACACAAACCCTGATAGTTCTCAAGTGCACAAAGGGGTTCTTTTCTGTTGTATACATCACAGTGGACCCTAAAAAGAGACCTCAGCAACCATGGCAGCAGCTACTCACACAGAACACCAGAGACCCCATAGCTCTCTTGGTGGTGTGTGACCAGCTGGGACCTACTACATAAGGAGGGGACCCATAGGATCTATGTACCCATGATTTATTCATAGCTGCACCAGTCATCTGTTAACTTTCAATAAAAAAGTCAACTAACAGCTAGCTTGAGAAGGACAAAGATGTTGGAAGATGTACTTTTTTATAGAAACACCCCAGTTTCATAAAAGGCTGTCTGTTTTTTTTTCTGAGAAGAGTGAGACCATTTTTCTAGAAAAAGTTCATTGACAGGAATGTATTTTCCAAAGAGATTAAGATTTGTGGTTTGTTCTAGCATTAAACCAATTCAATTCCCAATGCCAAAACTGTTGAAGTCACATATTCTTCCCCACATCCACCAAGGCCTTGGCAGAGCACCATTCTCTGACCTCTTCCCTCACCCTCAGAACTTGCATCAGCTGGCACTGCACGTCTTCCACCAGTGACCATTTGGAGTGAGTTTACCTCATGTAGACACAATTGTCAACATGAATGACTGGGAAAAAATGTCCCCTGAGAAGTGTCCAGAGCAAGGTATCTTCTCCTCACACTAACCCTGTTAAGACAAACGTTCCTGAGCTGGGGAGCTGTGCTGCAGGCAGACACTCCGTGCTTCTGCAGCAGGAACACATGTTTCATCCTGTGGTGCCTCTTCTCCCCCACACTACACACAGCCCAGTGGCAGTCATCCTGACCTGAGGCTGCCTAGGGAGGAAAGCACATCTCCCTTTGTCGGTTTTGCCTGCCTGAATCCTGTGCCTCAGCCCCGAGTGCCATATTTTCAGGTGCCATAAACATTAATAAGAGCAGTGAATATGAAGACAGACTGCTGCTCTGTTATAATTACAGGTTTTTCAAATAACATAATTTCCTAGTTAACATTAGAAAAGTGACTGAGAATTGCTATAAATGTAAACACATGGATGTGGGTGCTTCTTTCCTGATATCAGCATTTTCCTGAAAGCAATTTAAATGAGAGAAGTGCAAAAGGAATTTATTTTTAGAGTGTGCTTTCCATAAGTGTTTATAGAGCTGAATGAAGTAATGTAGAAGAAGTTTTCAGAATAAAAAGTGCAATCACCTTGAAATGCACACTAATATGAATTTTAAATAGAACTCACAGCTCCATATTACCACAAACAGTTTACTAAATACTGAGCTGAATGACAGAGCATTATTTGAACCTTTCCAATTTATTCTTTATAACCTGAACACTGGCATTTTTGTGGGTGCATTGATTAGACTTTCACAGAGCTTCAAATGTCACAGCATGTGCAATGACATCCCAGTGCATGTTTGAGGTGAAAGACACCAATAAAGCGTTCTGCTGTGACCAAGTAAGATTTTACTTTCTCCTAAGCCATCTGCCTTTCTGCTTGCTCTAACTGCAAAGATCCAAATGTATTTGCACAAATGCACTTTACTCAGTGTAATAATTTAGCAAGTGGGAAGAACTGAGATACTGGCTCACAAGCCTCACCACTGGCTGGGTTATGATGCCCCTTCATCATCAGGGGCTCCTCATGTTTGAGTATATGAAGAAAAGAAGGGCAGTGAGCTCTTAAATCCAGAGCTCAGAGGTCCTATCTGGAACAACAATTATAAAATAATCTTAGGATATAAGTGACCAGAACTGCAAGTTATAGAGATTATCTCACGGAACAGCATAGGAAGGAAGGCCCTGGTGAAGACAGTGGCTTTAGTTTGATACCTTGTGGTTTTATTTAATTTCACCAAGAAAGCTCTTATGGTTGAACAATGACTTTAGAAAAACTCTAAAGGCCTGAAGGAAGAGTTTTGCAATGGAATAAGTACAATATACCCTGGGGACAGCATGCTGGGGAAGAAATGTAATTGCTTCACTTATGTTACCTATGGAGTTTGAATTATTGAAAAAAACTAAACCACAATTTTGAAACATCATGCCAATAATTTACATTGCATCAACAGAGTTCAGGCATCACTGGAAACATTTACTTTTATTTCAGCAAGTTTGGAATCAAATCTTCCACATCCTCATCAGACCTGTTGAAAAATCACATTGACTGAAAGTAAACTCCCCAGAAAGTTTACAATGCCTTGGAATTCACACAAGGATTAATCTCTTTTTTTGTCCATATGCTTCAAATGACATGATTGTTACAAAATTCACCAAATAGCAGACCTACAAGTATCCTCAGGTGCTTTTTGAACCAAGGGAATATTTTTTGGTTTTTGTGGAAATTAATTTATTTTTTTCAGCAGAAATCAGTGTCAGTTTAAGTCCCAATGTAAAACCTTTTTTTAAATAAAACCAGGGAAGTAAAAAAAAGAAAATGGTGACTGTTTTACTAAGAACAGTTATGAGTAATAGGAATATACAGTGCCTAATTGCAGTTTTGCTATTCACAGAATAGAGAAACAAAATCCACCCACTTGCTGAGGATGAATGGGTTGATGCTGTAATAGAGACAGCTGCATGTGGCAAATCAAAATTTAAATTTCAGGATGCAGAAATTGCATCAGTGAAGGTGGAGGGGAAACTGCTGTTGTGCTGGTGAGAGACTTTTCCAGAAGCCCATTGGGTTCCTATGACCTGGTTTCCCACCAGGGTCGAGGACCCTCAAAGAGAAACCCAAATTGAAGGAGCCTTACTGGTTTCCAAACATCACCTTCTAGGTCTTCCTGTGCAAGCAAAACCTGTGTGGGTTGCCACCAGTCAAGCCAGTGTTGAGGCAATGTCCCTTAGCAGGAATCTGACTGGTGGGCAGGGAGAAGAATGAATAAGGTGTTGGCTGTGTTGTCAGCTGGTAATCCACGGTGAAACTGGAGTTATCGCAAACTAGACTGTTCGTATGATGAAAAGATAACAGAAAAGGGCTTTTTCTGGCCACCCCATCAGATGAAGTTAAGCTTCATTTCAGGGGATAAAAAATCAGCATTTTAAGTCAGAAAAATAATGTTTGTTTGGTGGCACATTGTGGGACAGAGAGAAATGGAGGCTTCAAGGCCGTACTGAAAAGATGTAAGCAAATTTAACAATAATATCTTCAAAGTACAAAAGACACGCAGCCCATTTAATGCTCTTTCACACCAAACTCAGCTGTCCTCAATAGCAGTGCTGAGCTGAGCTGAGGTGAAAGGTCATGGAGGCAAAGCTGGTATTCTCAGCTCCTGACTTTGGACAAGCCCAACCACTCTGGCTGGCAGTCTTTTCTGAGAGAATATTCAGTACACATAGGTTAGGCAATCATTACTCAATTAAATGAGGTGCTCTGGGCCGTGGTCTGCAGGAACTCTCCCCATTCCCTACTTCCACAGCCCATATTCCTAATTAAGCTGCAGTGAATATCAACCTGAATAAGGCTTCTTACTACTGGGCAATCATGAGCTGGGATTTATTCTTTTAGAGTCTTCTGTAAAGCTGAGAAAAATAAATGCTGCTCCTGAAGATATGAGTGTATGACCCCGGGCACCCGAGTAGTTCTTTTCACTTCACTGAAATGGCTTATATGTGTGAACTCTGTCTTCAGCTGAAGTTAGAAAAATACTTCACAATCCAGATGATAGTGTTCCATCCACAAGCAACACATATAAGTCAATCTATTAATCCAAGAGAACATTGCACTGCTCCTGTAACTATTGATAGGATGTTTATTGAGTTTCATTTTTCTCATAAAATTGTATTTTTACATCTTTGATATAGTTTTACAGTTCACGAATGAGCTGGATATTGTCCTGGAATGAAAAGAAACCCAGTTCTATTATTCCGTACTCAGTTCATCTGGTCCATCCTGGCCATCACCTGTTTCTCTCCTATTTTTGTCTTTTTTCCTGAGGATCTATTCTCTGAATATATTCACAGCAAGTTTTCCTGGGATGTTCACCAATGAGTAACTTTATTTACAGAAAAAACAGCCAGACAGAGAGACTCATGTTGAGATCAGGCGTAGGCAAGATTTCTTGGCAGGAGCTTGGCATGGCCGCATCATACAAAAGCAGGAGCTTCAGCAGAATTTGTTTGCATTTGAGGCACAAATATCTTTCAGTGAAAAATGAATTTTTGCTTTCCAGTGTACTTCAATAAACTGCAAAACTAAGTGAAGCCAATTCAAGGTGATTATAAAGATAAAATTAAAATCAATGTGTGTCCTGTTAAGACAGCATTAGAAGCAGCCATTTGTAGTGCAAAGGGCTCCAAGAATCATTACCATTTATTCTGTACAGCTCCCATGCTCTCTACAGAAAGAAAATTTTAACAAAATTCTTGATGAAAGAGTGACTGGCAGGAATTATCACTGCTTGAAGTACATGCTTTAAAGGGACAAGACCATGATGTACTCACCAAACAACATTCAGTTGGAGTGATGTCCCTCTGTGCCAAATTGCAGCAGTCAAGGAAAAGTTTTGAATTTTCTTTATGTTTGTGTCTGATACCAGTCTGGATTGCCACAGGGAAAAATGTTTGGGTTTTTTTGTTAACAGGGGAAAGCCGGAATGGAAATCCTTATTGTGATTTCAACTTTGTCTTGGAGAAGGAAGCGCACTGTCCGCTACCCCTCAGAAAAAAACTGGTGGGTTCCAGCTCAAGGACAACCACTGCTGGCAGTCATGCACATTCTTAAATGACTCAATCCAGTTTATATTTAAAAAAAAAAAAACAAACCAAAAACCAGTAGTTTCTAAAATTTCTTCTAGTTTCTTGTGTCTTATATGTTCTAATGAATCAGGACAGTTGAAGGGCAGGGTTAGAGATGTACACTTGCCCTGGAGACACTCGGGGCTTCTGTGCAGGCTCTTCTGAGGAACCCATCTGAGTCTGGCATAAACATGCAGGGAAGTCAGCCCTCGCTTTGGCTTGTCCACAGGATAAGTTGTGGTGTATAGCAGCTGATTGGACAGGTTTAATGTGTTTATCATCAAAGTGGACGTTCAACCAATTTTTTATTTTTCTCATGTTTCTTCTCTACGGAGTTTCACTCAGTAGCTGAAAATCACATGCTATGTGCTCTCAAGTAGCTTATTATCATTCTTAACACTTAATTCTTAATCAAGCACTGCATGGACTCAAATTTCTTTAGAGAAAAATTAAATCCACTGATTTCCTTGAATTTCAAGGGAAGAGGAACAAATTAACACTTGTGCTTTCATTTAGTGTCTTGGGTAAGACTGCAATGAGAACACATCGGTTTGCCATTTCCTTCCAAGCTGGAGGCAAATTAAATTGTAAAGGAATGTTCCTTTACTGTATTTTGAACCTTTTAAAAAAAGATATAGAAATTCCTTATGTTGTGAGATTTCTGTCACACACAGTGGTTTGTATCTCAAGAAACTCGAGAAAATAAATTTTCTGGTCTTGCAAGAGGTGTAATCCAGAAGATTAGGGGTAAAAAACAGATGCAAAACAGATGATGTCCCAGAATCTCTGGTGAGCATCTGTCTGCTGCTGGATGGAACCAAAGTCTTTTCATCCTCCCCAACATGCAGAGATGGAGTGCTGTGGCAGCTCAGTTTCCTACCCCATCACAAAGGTGTAGGACATGTCCACCACAGACAGAAATAGCAGCTAAAACTGGGCTGCAGTTGCTTTCTCTTTAAAACCCAGCCTCTAACAGTATAATACACCAAGATCAGAATGCCAAGAGGAATGAGGTCTGAATTGATGTTTTTCTCTGCTTTTTGTTGGGACTGAGCAACAGTGTGAAGAGGCCAATGAGACTGCTTGCTCAGAGGAGATGGAGAAGCGTGCTGCTGTCTCCTCATGATACAGACACACCAGTTCTGTGGGCCTGGGCTCAAAACACATGCAAGAGGCTTTGGATATAAAGGTAAGAAACCCACCTGGGAAATAACTTGGAAGAGGAACACAAACTAAGGACTCTTAGCATCTTAAACTCATATGGAAGGCAAATTACCAAGCCATTTTTCTGCTTCTTTCCCCTCCAGGAAATTTTATGACACAGCACTCAGAGTGAGGTGGGAAATATCCCATCCCATAATTGTACCTTTCTTATGGCCATTCTGGATGGCTGCAGCTGTGAGTTTGTTTCTACTTCAGACTGAAGAAGGACAATAAAGGTACATATATTCTATAAGAGTTATTGCCATTAGACAGCAATAGAGGATAATATAAAAGACATCCTAGGAAAAAAAAAAAAAAGGCAAAACCCCCAACCCTTCTCTAGTTCCTGAAAATAACCATCAATGGTTATTATTTATATAGTAGGGAGATCAGCATGGATTTCAGGTTGCTGAAGACCTGAGTCAAGCTAAGATTTTAAGAAATAAAGTATTTCAGTGACCTTCCTGTCACCAGTTTCTCATAGTATCTAACTTAAGGCATCTTCTTATCAGCTGGGTGGGGTTTTCAGACCACCCAGAGGTTTTGTGTAGACAATATAAAAGATTTGTAGACTATAAATATATATATGTATGCAATATATGTATATAGATAGATGTAGATATGTATATAGATACACATGTATGCAAATTACACACATAAAGGTGTTGCCAACCTAACTCTAGGTGATATCTCTGGAACAGGTGCTTAAAAGCAAGGTACTGGGATACTCTGGTTTTACTCTTCATCCAATGCATGTTTCTATTTACCCATCAGGTTTAATAACCAAAGACAAGTGAAGCATAAAGATGTTTATGAAAACAAGCAGCCCCTGTAGATTTTATGGAGCATTCTATGCAGAATTTTATTTTCCTCAGCAAGAAAAATCTAATAAAAATCAACAACAGTGGAGTGATTTCTTTCCCTTCCTCCTAATCAGCATGCAAAAAAAAAAATCTGAGAGTTGAGTGGGGAGAGTTTTTTTCCTCACAAAACATTTTTCAGCTGTCAGACACAATGAGAAGTATCATTTATATACAGGTTATAATGTATAGACAGAACGAATGAACATTTCAAAGTTGAAAAATTTAGAGTGAAAGTAATGAGTTAGTCATATGGCTTTGCAAAAGTCTTCATTTTTTCAGTCTAGTTTATGCATTCAGCTTTTAATATTAGGATCAAGATTACATCTCATTCTTTGAAAAATAAAGTCTCTGCTGTCTGTGAGCTCGATAACAGGAATTACTTGATAATGTTCTGTTGCCTGTGTTTTATTTTTGTTTTTTCATGCAGGAAATCAGAGTAGGTGACCACAATAGTCCTGCTAGGCTGTAAGTTTGAATAGAAATGAACAAATCTGACATTATAATGGATTTTTTCTTTTTTGCTTGAAAGGCAAAGAAATGCAAATTCAAACCTAGGACAGTGCAACATTTAATGACTGAGCAGGTAACTCTCTTATACTATTAAAATGAGTTGGTTCCAGTTTTTGCACTTAATAATCTTCTCACATAATAATTTATTTCTTCAAAACAAAAGAATACCTGCATTGAAACAAACCACTGAAAAATAATCAGGCAGAGTTTTGTTAAATGGCATTGTGACCTTCTATACAGCTTGAAAGTTTTTGGGTCCCAGGAGTATTGAAATCTTGTCTCAGTCACTGGGACTGCAGGTTAGGACCCCAGGGACACTTGCAGGCTGAATTCTGTGTCAGGAATGTCACTGCAGGATGGTGGCCAGAGTGGCTTTTAGTGAAGACATAATTCAAGAAGATTGTTTCTCACTGCCTATTGGATGTTTTAGCCTTTTTTTTCAGGATATTGACTTACTAGAGTCTGCTCATGTTCAGTGCAAATAGTTCAACAGCTGACAGGCGCTCGAACCTTCCCTAAGAACTTTAGGGAGGACTAGATTTCCACAAATATCCATTATTTTATTTTCCAAGTAAATATCTTTAGCCAGATATATAATCCCATGCAGTGCTACAGGTTTGGGACAGAGTGACTGGAAACCTGACTGGTGGAACCTGGGGCTGCCAGTGGGCAGCAGCTGAACATGAGCCAGTGTGTGCCCAGGTGGCCAAGAAGGCCAGTGGCACCTGGCTTGGATCAGAAGCAGGATGGTCAGCAGGACCAGGGCAGTGATTGTTCCCCTGTTGTAAAATCACACTCAAATCCTGTTTTTGATTTGGGGCCTCTCACTACAAGAAGAACACTGAGGTGCTGAAGAATGTCCAGAGAAGGACAACAGAGCTGGAGAAGGGTCTGGAGCAAAAGTCTGATGAGGAGCAGCTGAGGGAGCTGTGAGTGTTTAGCCTGAAGAAGAGGAGGCTCAGGAGGGACCTTATCCCTCTCTACAATCCCCTGAAAGGAGGCTGCAGCCAGGTGGGGGTTGGTCTCTTCTCCAAGGTAACCAGTTAGGATGAGAGAAAATGGCCTCAGGTTGTACCAGGGGACGCTGAGATTGGTTAGGAAAATTTCTTCACCTAAAGGAGGCCCAAGGAAGTGGATAAGTCACCATCCCTGTAGGTAGATGTGTAGGTGTGATGCTTAGGGACATGGTTTGGTGGTGAACTTGGCAGTGCTGTGTTAGTGGTTGGACTTGATGATCTTAAAGGTTTTTACCAACCTTAATGATTCGATGATTCCGTGTAATCACAGTTGATCCAAACATTAAAAGATTGGAAATAACTCTATTGTTTCACACTAAAAACAGGGAGCACTGGTCAGTCTTTCCAGAATGATTAATTGACTGTTCAGTTCCTTAACTCAGGCTGCCTTGGAATCTTTCTCTTACTCAAACCAGGAATGTGCTTTTTTTTTTTTCTTTTTAATTACATCATGCCACTTTCTTCAGTCGTGTAAAACTCCCACTGACTTCAGAGGTCAGGCACAATGATATTAGAAACACAGGATTTGACTTATGAAACACCATCTGCAGCTACAAGTGGATGTCTAAATAATGTGGCACCTCAGACTAAAACTTCTGTCCCAGGAACCCAAAGATTTTAACAGTTAAAGGAAGATTTGAGGATGTTTGTACATTTACAGCTCATGCTATTATAAGTGAATTGAGAAGTCAGCTATGAAGGTTTAATCCTCAATACAATAAAGAGGGACAATCCTAGTAAAGGTTCCAATATATTCCCTTTCCCTCCAGTGATGCCTTTTTCTGTCAAATTTATATTGGCTTCTCAGTATATTCTGCAAATGGAGATTTGCAGAAGTACACTGGTAATGAGAAAAGGTGGAAAATAATTTAAAGATGTGAAGAACAAATTTTAGAGTGTTTCTGTTGGTGAAGGATGAAATTAAAGCAGTAAGTAGAACCAAAAAGAATTCAATAAATGAAATGCAATCTGAATGTGTCAGCTATTGAGTCCATTAAAGCAAGGGGGGGTTACATTATTTTAAATAACAAATTCAGACATGTATAACTTGTATATCATTGACAACATCATTATCAAATAAAATCTTTAAATTTCAACCTATTTTGTTATCTTTTTCTAGAAACCTCCTGAATTAACTAGTCACTTTTACCATGAAAATAAGGACAAAGGTGAACACAAATAAGGCAATACCACAGTAGTCTTTCAAAAAATAGGAAAGTAACAGCCAGAGACAATGAGGTGCAAAGGCTCAAGTTTTGATTTGTACATTTTCCTTAGCAGGATAATGTCTCTGCTTGAAGTCTGAGGCACATTAGCAAAGGTGCATGGTCTGTTGCACACCTCGCACCATCCTCCCAAGCTCTAGTAGAAGCCACTGGAAAACGTGACAAAAGTTGCAGAAGGGTTGACATTTCTTCTGACAAACACTGTCACTGAGAGATACATTGTTTGGCTGAAAGTAATGAATATTTTTAAATGTTGCTCTTTGTGTTATTTTATTAATTTTTTATTAGTTTATAGTAATGGTAAAGAGGTTTATGGATTATAATCAACTTTTAATCAATGTGCCTGTAAAATTGGCATTGTAAGAATTTAAAAATAGCCAAGGCTGTAAATAGTGCTAAGAGTATTGATGTAGTAATGGATGAGGTGGTATTAATCGTAGTCAAAATATGATGTTCCTTGCTGTCTAGGGACAGTTCCAGAAGAACCAAGGAGACAAGCTGAAAGCAATACATGTCAAGAGTCTCCAAACCACAGGAAAATCCCTTCCCTATATTTTCCTATAGAAAGCTGAGTAACTTCCCCTCCTACCACCAAGTGGTGCAAAGCCTTCTGCTGCTTGATGGCAAAACACTCATTAGGACACTTTACATGGCCAGGTTTCTTCTGTCATTGTGGGACAGTGAATTTTAAGCAAATTTCATTATCTGCAGCTATTAAATGACTGTTTCCTGTCAGTCTAGGGATGCAACTTTGTGGACCAAAACCTACTGGTCAGGTGAGGGATTTGTATTTGAGGGTTGTTGTAAGATTTTGAAAATCCTCTAGAAAGTAGAGGCAGGGGGACTGGATATTCAGCATATCTTTTTGAGTTACGTGCCCAGTGCAGGGCTTCCTGCAGGTGCAGGGGACAGGATTTGGTGACCTTTGCTGTCCTTTTGTTATGATGTTCTCAGATGAAAGAGAAGTGAGATTCTTTTCCCATGGACACTTAAGAGGCAGTAGGAACTAACAGCAGAAATCACTGTTCTATTAATAGAGAGAAACCTGGTATCCAGTCTGCAGAAATAGGAGGAAGAACCAAAAGTAACCCAAGGCAGAGAAGTAACACAAGGCAGAGAAGCACTTGTGAGAGGAAAGATATGAATGGTGCAGAGGGACTGAGGATAGAAAAAAATTTAAATTATACTTTTTTATAAGAAATGTGACATCACTGTATCTTAAAAATATTTAAGAATAATTATATACACTTGCAACTGCTATAGTTGCTGCAAGTTGCTGCAAATTTACAAAGAGGTGAGCCTGAGATTTTGTGGGTTTTAAGATATTATCCACATTGTAGTAATTTTGGAAATTCCTGACCAACAGCAGGTTTACAAGATGTTAAAATTACCTTTTCGTGTCTGTTTACTTATTTGCTCTACCTCTTTGAAAATGTCACTTCACAAGAGAGATGTTTATGTTTTTTATATGTAAAAATCTGTGTTTCTACAACAAAAATCAAAGTCTAAAGCACTTCTATTGTACCCATCACACCAAGCTTTACAGAATTTACATAACAAATTCCTTCAGTCACCCCATCACCTCCATGGTGCTGTACAGCCTGAGAAAAGCTCTGAAATAGTTTGTGGCTTATTAATGGTAATACGGACAGAATCAAATTTACTTCTTCGACATTGAAACCTTTGATTCCCAGCATATTTCTTTAACTGCAAATTTAGAATTTACTTCTCACTACTCACTGAACAATACTTGTACAAATTAAAAAAAAAAACCAAAAAAAAAAAAACCCACCCACAAAAAACTCCACAGAAGGCTCCCCAGAAAACAAATAGACCAAAAAAAACAAAAGAAAGCCAAACAAGACCCAAAAAGCAGCTGAAGGCTTGGTATAACCTATGAAGATTTTATCCACATGAGACACGTGGAGCATGTGTCTCAGAGATTGTGAGAAAAAGCCAACACAATAGACAAACTAATTTGGGGTTGATAGACCTTTCTGCTTTCTCAAACACCTAAAATTAATCTGATTTTAACATTTGTTCACTGCTCACTGACTCCTGAAAGGGCCTCCTGTCTCCATCTCTGGAAAAAACCAAAACTACTTGAAAATGCTGTCCTATGACTGTGAATATGCATTTTCCACCCTTTCTTCTTCATGGTGTCATAGGGACCCCTGAAGCTCTAGTCATCAGCAATATTTTCCCGTTATATTCTCATTCTGAATGCTGACTTTAGACTTCAGCCAAAACTGAACCTTAACAGAGCACAGCTTTTTTTCTGTGACAGGATGAGAATAGATGAGATATCTCAGTGGTTTGAGACGGCCCACCTAACCTTCCAGTGTATCTATAATTCAACACATTGCACAATAAGTTGAACTTTGACAAACAAAAATAAATAATGCATTTCCCTGAAAGCTCAGGGAAAAGGAAAAGTGTATGGAACAAGAAACAGCATGCTTATGGAAAAAGAATTAGCCAGATGAAAAAAAGGGAGAAAGAGTATTTACTAAATATAGGGAGGTATTGAATAGTGTACGTTCAGAATCCTCAAAATAATCTAGTCATAGCCCAGAAAATGGGATAGTCCTTACTACATAGATATATTTATATATAAAAAATGTGTTACCAAAAGTGAGAAATATTGTATTTAGTGGAAATTTAATCCTTGCCCTTAGCTGATGCAAAATTCATCCTAAAATTCCTGCCAAAGAATCTGAGCTAAGCTGACCTTTTTGCACTTTCCCAGCATGTTTTTGACTTCCAGTGAAAAGCTGAAAGTGCTAAAGCCTTGCCATTAAACACCTGCTTAATTCCAGATTAACACCAGAAGTACATGCATTAGCTTAAAAAAACCCCACTCTTGATTGTTCAGAATTTTAAACTGCTGCTACTATACAAGAAATCAAGCTGGTTCTGCCTTTGTGGAACTCTATGACTAACTAGCTTACTTGATTTCTAGGAAAGCTCTCTGCATAATGGATGTGACTTTTAAACATTAATTACATATTCAATTACTTATTATTATTCAGTAATTAATGCAGGTGTACTTTAAAGGAAAATTAGCATCTGGTACCCAGCCTATGCAGCTTATAGTTTAATGTGGATTGAATAGTGCAAGAATATCAGTCACCTTTTCCAGATGTAGAGATATTTTTCACATATACTTTCCCAAGTCAAAGTGAAAAAGTGGCCCAGAGTTGCATCTCTACAGTGTATAACAAGCTGGAAATAGCTCATTTCAAGAAATCAAAAAGCATAAGGAAAAGCAAATAGTTTATGCATGAGGACAGATAAACTAGATCAGTAACCTATAAATTAAAAAGACAGAACTAAGGAAGAAATGCAGAAGGAAAATATGTTTCAGAGGGGAGGGGAAAAGCAAACAGAGTAGGGATGTAAAATAACTAAGCAAACCAAATGGAAAGAGCATATGGCAGGAGGAAAATCACCTGAAGCAATACTAGAGGAAATTGTGGAATTCCTTATCACAGAGGAGCTATCAAGAGTGCTAGAATATTGTCCTCATTCCAAGAGGAGACCTTAAGAATTAATAGAAGAAAACTACATGGATAGGTCTTAAGGAAAGAAAGACAATACAAACCACTGGAACTGGAGAGTAGCTTGCTGCAAAATTGCTGCAGGGCTGTCTTGTTACAATATGATTTTCTGTTGTGGGTCAGAAGAACCTAGAATATGAGACTACTAAACCTGGATTTAATGTGAAAGGCAGAAAAGACAATTCTAGGTGGTAAATAACTCAAGCAGAACATTTTGGATGGATTTCAACTGATTTGAACTCCATGCTTTAAAAAAGGTTTTTAGTCCATGCAGGAGAACAGGAAGGTTCCCACCTTTCACCTCAATAGCCAAGGTCAAAGGCACAGACTAGAAAAGGAAGTTAACCTTAGTGGGGCTTCAGAGAGCCCAAATATGAAAGACACTGCATGTACATATGCAATACCCAAATGGTGCAACCGTTGTTCCTCTTGGTGGCAAAATCCATGAAATAAATTTGGGCTACAACATGTAAGAAAAAAAACCACAATAAGACTCAACAAGATAGAAAAGACATGAAGCGGACTGGAATTCACAGTGGGTTTTTTCTCTTTACACAACAGATTATTAAAATGAATCTCATTTTGGTGAGGTAGAATACCAATGTTCCTTGTAGAATAGGCTCTATGTTGTATTCATAAGACAATGGCTGCAGAAATACTGTTCTTTACACTGCCTTGTGAAGTCATCCATTTGTGCTTACACATTCATTTCATCCAAACTGAGACTGAATTGAGGAAGAATCAGCCAGTGACCAACTCCTTCAATTTTGTGTCAAAGCTGTGTCTTAGTTGTTAGGTCTGTGCAATGAAGTGCAAGCGCCTGTTCCTTCCCTCCGGCCACAGTGAATTATTAATTGCTGTTTATCTCTGAGTTTGTCACTCCTTGGAGGATTTCATTAAAGAAAACGACAAAGTGAAAACAAATACATGAGATACCAAGTCCTCCACTTCCAAGGATATTATTCAGGCACATCTGTTCACACAATAATGTAATTTCAAAGGCATTAAGCCTTGTATCAGAACAGTTCTATTGCTATGAATCTCCATGAAAATAGCAATTCACATGTGTGAGACAAACTTGATTAAGCCACAAAGAATGAAAAGTTTAGGGACAAATTTTGAAAGAGAAAGAAATGAAATGAATGATCAGGTTCTTTAAAAGAGTTCAACACTTTAAATCCTTTGACAAGTCATTGATATCTGAAGGAAAATTTAGACAATTCTTAGTTTTAAAACCCCACTTTTCCTTAGATCTAAAAGCCAATCTCCTTAAAAATTAGCTCTGTTTAGAAAGTCAGGCCCATTGTATGCAGAACTCTCTTCCCTTTATAATAACCTGATGTAATATTTCAAAAGGAATAGCCTTTCAGCACACATTTTTTTCCAGTGTTGAATTCATGATTATTTGTGCCTCTGTAAGAGGATTAACATGATGTAATGACACAAAGTGCAGAAATAATGAAATGCTGTTTACTTGCCAAGCCATTACAGAGTTATCTACTGCTCTCGAAGAAGTAAATATAATTTCTCATAAAGTTTTCCCAAATGTAGCAAAGATGAGCAGCAGCTAAAATCAAATAGGATCATTCCTGCTTCAAAAATAGTTTCTTATTGCAAGAATGACAATAAACTGGAGCAGCTCATCTCTGATTTACTCTTGACTGGTTATACACTCCGAAAGTACGAGACATTTATTTTATTGTCATATATGAGACAGAAGATGCCAGTCACTAAGTTCACCAGTAAAATATTCCTCAAGAAACTTTATTAGAAAAGAAGTTTGAAGAGCTGTTTCTCACTTCCTTAAGCTGCTAAGAACAATTAAATCAGATACAGAACCAATTTTCTCAGGATTCTTCCAGACCAGAAATACAGTTGTTTTATTGAAATCCTGACATTGCTAAAACAGCCACATAAATTCTCTGTTGAAATAATCCAAGGTTCACAGTAGCATCATAACATCACATCATATTTTACGCACTTCAGCAAGAACCCGCCTCTTGAGGAACCCTAGGAGACAGCTACTAATTGTATCTTACTCACTCCCTGGTAGTTTAAAGGCACACGTACATCTGACTACTTCTTAGATGTGCTTATTTTAGTTTCAGCTTGGGCTGAGAAGAAGCTATTGTCATAGATGGTAGAAATGTCAGATCTGTGCTCCTGCTGTTTAAGAACCACATCTTCCATCATTATTACCTCACCTTCCTCAAAACTAATTGTTTGGAATTTTGCCCGGGTTAAAAATACCAAATGAATGCATATCAGGAAATTATGTTATCTTTTGACTCAGTGCCTCCAAAATAGCTTCAGGGACCCAGGTCAGCCTGGTTAAACCTTTGCTATCAGGATCCATCAGCAAGCACAACCCTTGTTTGGGAGTGCCTGTTAGCAGGCAGCCATATGATACCACCACATCTACCCTCACTTCTCCTCCCTGACCCAGTGAACTCTTGCCCCTGCCTGCAATCTTTTCTTCAAAGGGCACCAACTCAAAAAACTGCATAAAAACAGCTCCTGTTTTTGGAAAAGAGAAAAATGCAGAGACAAAATTCTCATTCACCTTAGAAAACTTTTTTTTTTTTTTTTTTTTTTTTTTTT
>VZSE01004866.1:1337327-1486230 GCA_013398275.1 Promerops cafer | reverse complement strand
TGTGAAGAGAAAAATGTAGAAAGACAGAAAGAATAGGGCTTCAAAGGTTCTCCAGAAAGGTAGATCATCTCCTTCTCAAAACTGAGCTAACTTCAAACTTTCAGCAGTGTAGAGCACTGCCCCACTGTTTTCTGAATACATTGCAGTCGCTGATGTCACTAAGGATTTAAGAATAAAAAACACAGACTGGGAGAAATATTCTTAGTCAAAATAACTGTTTTCCCACCACTGCAAAAAACAACTACAGAAACCGCTTCAGAAGTGTCTCAGGTCGCATTTGCAATCCAGAACAGACTGGTTCATGTCTCCAGTATTTCTGCAGACAAGTCACTCCAGAGTCACACTTATAACCATTAATGCAATGCTTGACCTCATCAGTGCATTAATACCTACATTGCCTTCAGCTTAAACAGTATTTCTTTCACACAACTGGCACTTACTGCTTATAAGGGCTGCATAGCTCTCCTTAATGTATTTATAGAAGACAATAATGTCATCTTTTAATCTCTACATACTCATATCAGTAGGACAGATAAACAAGGGCCTTGAGTCATAAAGTTGTTTTACACAACCCTATCCCTTAGGGCCAGGCTGGATGGGGCTCAGAGATACTTGGTGTAGTGGAAGGTGTCCCTGCCCATGGCAGGGGGTTTGGGACTAGACCTTTCCAAACCAAACCATTCTAGGATTCTATGATTCTATTAAATATCCACTAAATGCCTCTATCTGAAGAAAAATGATCTAAACTACCATTCATATGGGATGCAAGTGGGATTATTACAGTCACAACCCCTAAGGGAAGACATTGAGAGGAGTAGACCCTGGATGTTTTCCTGTGGGAAGAGATTTGTGCTTTGCTGTAGCAGAGCACAGCTCCAGGGAGGTCTGGAAGGCTTGTGCTGTCTGTAGAGACAGAATATCTGCATGAGACATATTTGAAACACCCTTTAAAATTAAACTGGTCCCCAAAGCCATATGAACCCTCCCGTCTTGTTGTATAATGACCTCTGTTTTCATTCACCTTCGAACCAGCATGAATTCAACTGGAATGCAATGCTTTTGTAGACCATACCATGGGTTTAATGGCATTTCCCAGTGCATTCATTCAGCTCTGTCAAATCAAACAACCCTTGGAGTGTAGAGATAGAGGATTACCTGTAAGGAGGGCCATGTGAAACCGCCCTTGAGGAGAGGGCAGTCAGCATTTTGAAACATATGTAGAGGAACCAGGTTTATGAGAAATTCTGATGAAGTTCAGACCAGGGGGCTGGTCGAAGTTAAGTACATTCACCACTCAAACACAGGAGAAATCAAGCAATATACCATGAAAGATCAAAGGACTTGTAACATTGCGGGGTGGCTGTATGGGAGTTTTCATGGACCAAAAAATCTTGAAGGAGCCACTTGAGAGTTTTAGAAGTTGAGGCGTATGGAGGAGGGAAGATGAAAAACTGAGAAACTAAAAAGAATTTCACTGACACGGGGAATGCAGTCATGACTTTTGACTTAGTCTGATTACAAAACTTATAAAAGATCAAATAAGGCAGAAGTGTAATGTATTGACTGAGCTAAAAGAAAAGTTTAAGAGCAGTCATTCTCTTATGTTACAGAATGCTGGAACAAATAATAATGTAAAAGAGGCCACTACTCAATAGATTTAGATTTCCCTCAGAGAATTCAGTTGCCAAAATTGACTGACCTCTGAAGTGACCCAAATATGCCACAATCAGCTCTTGGTTTTATGGTCTGTAGTTTCTGAACAAGAGTGCCATGGGAGCCTAGTCAATGAGCAGAGACACAAAATACCCAACATTAATTACTCATTTTAGAGAAAGCCCACCAGAGGTCTAAGTCAACTTTTAGCTGTGGATGGCTGTGAGAATCAGGGATTGTAAGTGTTTTACGTATGTGTTTCCAACTCTACTACAGGCTAATGCAGTAAGATGTTGACTAGATTCTCTATTTAATATACTGATGGGAGATTGACTTTTTGTCTGTGTGTGTATGAAAGAAATGAGCTAAAATAGTCTGTAACTAATGAATAAAAGCAATTAATTATAGCCAGGAAAGGAGCAAATTGCCACAGAAAGAGCCATCCTGGGAAGGGCAGAAGAGATTTTACTTTTTAATTTGATCTCAGCACCATCTTGAGAATGAATAATGCTTTTCTTATCACTTATGTAATGCTTTCTTATCAGCGGAGCAAAGGGAACAGCCAAATGGAAACAGATTTCGTATTTCAAGGTTCTTCAAGGTAAATCAAGAGGAACAGATTAATTTTCAGCATTCCTGTTCACTGAGCTGCTCAGTGGAACACAGAAGTTGAGCACTTAATTCTTCAATGCACAGAAAACATCCTGTTGGCTGGATTTGGCTGTAATTTCAGAACAACTAATGATGCTTGCAAGGCTCAGCAGCAATAGTTATAGCACCAAAACACTCTATAAAACCAAATACCATGTCTATCTTTAAAAAGAAGAGCTGAAAAGGAGGTATTGATTAGCCAACTGTTTCTTAGTAAGGAAACAAGGAGCATATAAGACAGAGTTGTTAAGTATAATCTTTATTCTACAAAAAAAAAAAAATCCCTTGTATAACAGGATCATCACTCTGTGGATGGAAAGACAAAGTATGAACCACGTATCTAGGTTTTACAAGTCTATTAATTTTACCTTAGGGCAGACTCTCAGTGTTCTAAATGAAAATGCTAAAAAAGAGTTTGGCTACTCATTTCCAGAGAGTTATTCATTGGATTCACTGACAGAATGGAAAGGCTTGTCAAGCAGGGCTCTCCAGAAGTCTGCATAATGCTTCACTTTATAATCTGGATGATGAATGTTCAGTAAGCCCTTTAAAAATGCGGGTAATACAAAGCTAGAAACGACTGTGCATAGGCTGTAGGAGGGGATAACAAGTTAATAATGACCCTGACAAATGCAATGGTCCAAAACTAGGATGAAATTCAGGGTATGTGAAATTCATCAAGTGCAAGAGTCTAAAGACAAAGGAGTGGTAGGCTGGGCAGGGTTGGGGACAAGAGATTGTGTTATTTATATATATGGCAGATAGGACAAAGAATATTCAGATTCCAGGAAAACTTGCTAATTACAACTCTGACTTACAAGGATTTTCAGCTCACAGTGAAAGGGAAAGAAACTGAAAGAAACACAGTTTCCACACTGAAGGTAATTTTAAAAGTTAGGCACACTTCTGTGAAGAGTGATATTGTTGATCCTGTCTTTAGGTAGGGAATGGATTAAATGAGCTTCTCATGTAATTTTCAACCATGTTAACTATAGTTTAAATTGTCAGTTGTGAATATCCTATTTGCCAGACAATGTTCTACTCATAAATAATACTCAGTTCTTTGATGGACAGCTGTGAATTAAGTAAAACATCATTCATTGGGGTAAGAACAGTGTGCAGTTCTCATTCCCACATTTTGGGAGTCATTGCAAAGTCATAAAAACATCAAGACCACTGTGGATACAGAGCATGTCAGCTGCCTCATGGCAACCTCTCTCAGGAACTCTCCTGCAAAGAGGTTCACACATTTTGAATCATAGAATCAAAATCTCAATTAGGTTAGAAAAGACTCTTAAGTCCAGCAGGTCCAACCATAAACTTTGAGATGCAAGTTATGCCAAATTTATTCATATTCTTCAGGAGCAAAAGTGTGCAAGTGGTCAAGTTCCATGGAGCAGCTGATAGTTTTTAAGTGCACAACCTATCTTATCTTGCAGTAATTTATTTATGTAGCCATACCCCTGTGCTCCATGGGGATACGAGGTAATGAATTCAAGACTCACACAGACTAAATAATTGATTTGAATTGTAATACCATCCTGAGCTGTTTATCATGCACCTGGACAAGTATCAAAGACTGCACAGAAATGTACAGCAGAGGCACACAGCAGTTCTCACAAGCCTGTGTGTGGGTCATCCTGTTTGGAGGCCACAGGCTCATTTTCTGTGCGCTGCTATTGCACAGTTACCTCAAAACTTGTTCAAAATAGGTATTTTTCTTTCTTAAAAAGCAAACAATCAAACAAACAACAAAAATGTAGTGACCAGATGCTCTGCACATGTCAGAAAAATAATTTAACAACAGGACTCATGGCATGAGATGCTGCCAGGTCACATCTCAGGTCACTCTTCTAGCTTATTTTTCTTCTGTCACTGATTCTCTTCTTCCTTTGGACATTCTGTGCTTCCATCCCACTTGAATATTTTCAAATAATTTATCACAATTTGTCCAATACATCCTTTTCCCAGTATAAATGGCTTCCTTGGTGACAAAGGATATTTTCATACCTTTGGTTGTATTTGTATATTGAATATATCAGAAGGAATTTTTTCTAATGATAGTGACAGACTTCACATGTGATTCAAAAACTGATTTATTATGTTTACAGTCTAGTAATACGCACTCAAATCATAAAATTTACTCAAGTAATACAAAACTCCTTAAAAATCTGTGAGACGACTTATTCAGTAAGGTATCATTCAGATTATCATAAAACTATTAGAGCCATCCATATGATATATTTCTCTGCTATAAATTGAATATACATATACACAACCTTAAAAAAGCTCCTGAGAAATTTAACAAGCATGTTTTCCAATATTTTTTAAAGGGCTCTTTGATTGCAAGGAAGAGGCCTTCAGAAAGATAAAGATTCAATACAGAACTGACATTCTGCCTAGAAAGCAGCCAGGCTTTCATATGTAAATTTTCCAGTGTGTTTTGATTTTTACTTCTAGAAAGTGTATTGTTTCATGTATAGAATGAATATTTTTGGAACAGTTGCATAATGTTAAATTTTGCCCTTGGTGAATTTTTCTTTGGTTGCCTAAAAAACTATTGCTTCATTTTAGATCTTCTGAAATTACAGATTCATAAGTGCCCAAAGGCCTTTATACATTAACTAGTTAATATGAGATGTCATCATGATTAATGAATGAGGGTTCTTTTTAAAAAGCAATACTTTCACTACCGGTTTTCATGGCATGAGCCTGAAATGACAGCACTTAGTTGCATAAGTAGTGGAAGAAAAAATCTTCAACATTTTTCAGGTAAACCTGAAAAAAAAACAAGAAAGAGAAAAATGCCAACATAAATGGATTACTGTGAGATATGCTTGGATTTATTCTAATATGTTAAAGAGTAATTATTTACATTAGATTTAAAAAAGTGGAAAAATTTGGTGAATATTTTGTGGGCAGGTGAACTAAAAACAAGGGAAAAATGAACTTTTAGCTATAATTATCAGTCATTCATATTTAAAGATGAATAGAGAAAACAATAAAGCAAGTGTCCATGGAGGATGCTATACTGGAAGGTACTAATGGGTGACATCAGAAGAGTCTAAGATTTAAGTCTCAGATGAAAAAAAACAGGCTACAGGCTAATTGTTTTCAAGCTCAGAACAAGCATTGAGCCCACTCTGTTGTTAGAAGCAGATGCGGACAGGAGAGCTGGCTGTGGAAGAAAATGTCTCTGCAAAAAGGAGATGGTTGAATCAGGGTTAGTAATAAGGACTTCAACAGTCTCGAGAACAGGACCCAGGGTTTTATATCACTGGAGGCAGCAAGTCAGTAAAAGGAGAGCTGTCACTGTGGGCAGAGGTGGATTTAATGCAGGAGTACAGTCAGACAGGCCTGGTGTCCCCCTAAACACAGAGAGGCTGTGCAGCAGCTCTGCTTTGCTGAGCTGCTGAACAGTTTCTTCCATTCCCCTGCCAGGACCAGGATCCTCTTTATGCAGCCCACATCAAATACAGAGCCACCACAAACGACATGCCAAATTCTAATTTCTGTCTTCTCAATGTCCATCATAACTTGCTTTATGACATCTTTTAGTTTCAGTCCAACCACTGAGGCCATGTAGGGGCACAGAGGATGGGACTGTCTGACAGTTTTTTCTTGAATTGTTCACTGAAAGACTCTTTGCCTTGCATGGCTTTGTATCACTTTGAAGCAAAGGTAATGTGCTTTGAAAAGTCATCCTGCTGAAGAAGAACAAGACAAGAGAATGAGGAGTTATATGAGGAGTAAACTTGACACTGTCCGTTACTCCAGTTCTCTCCTCTCTGGTTACCCACTTCTACAAAAATTGCTGGAATTCTGTTCCATTTGAGACACCAAATCAGGATGAAATCAACCACTGGTTTTAACATCTTCTTGAGAAGAGGATAGATTGTTTCTGTAGGAAACTACAAGACCAAGCTCAACAGTGGTCACTTTGGGGTGTAAGAATAATTCTGGACAATTAAGCTTCTTCCCCCACAGTAAGAGAATAATGGAAATGTTCAGGTTCCCTAAAAGGAAGGAAACTATTACTTCCAAGAAATCTCCTCAAACTAATATCAACCAAAACCCTTTTCCCTTTTTTTTTTTTTTTTTTTCCTTACAGGAGCTTCTTTTTCTTGCTTTCTTTGAGGTGTCATCACTATGTGCTGCACTGGTTCTCCCTTCATTTCTCACTGTCATCTTCCCTGCTTGGAATCTGTTGCTGCAGACTGTGCTTTCCCTCCCTCCACCAGTGTCCTCTCCTGCTCCTCAAAATCTTTGAACCCATGTGACACCAGTGGTGTCATACTTCAGTGTCACAGCATCACTTTGCTAGTGGCACAGAATAAAAAAGTGTCTTACTCTCATGGGAAAAGCCAACACTTCTCCTGCTCTGTGCTACAAATTTTTGTGGGAGGGAAAAGTGGCAGTTTCTGCAATGCTCGCTTTTCCCTGGCACACCATAGCTCCCCTCTGGGACCACAAGAAAAGAAAGTTAAAGAGAAAACATTCAGCCTGACTCTGGGATGTTTACTCTTTTCAGCAGCAATTTGCACAGAAAAAGCATTACCAAAACGTTAATGACACTGATGTAGAAATTACTTTATTTTAACTATGCAATACAAGATTTCCTAGAAACGGGGAATGATGCTTTTTAAAATGGCACAGACCTTTTCATGATTTCCAAAGGCACTGCAAATCATTCTGGTCAGAATGAGAACAAGTTTCCAAATGTCAGAATTTCCTACAAAAGAGAAATTCAGTTAAATTATTACTAACATACAACAGCTTAGAAAATCCAGTTGTTTCTGCTGCCACCGGTCCAGGAAAATGACAAGGAGATTTCACCATTTGATGGTTTTGTCCACAAAGAATGTATGCTCTAACTTTACAAGTAAAAGTTAAAGTCTTAAAAGGGTTCCAGAACACTAGTTAATAGCAATAAAGGCTATGTACATGCTGCTTAGTCACCTAAATCAGAAAAAGACTAAAAATAAATCTGATTATAATGATTACTGAAATTAAAGACCAACAGAGATTGAGGTAAATGAATTGCCACCTTTCTGCAGAAATAAACTCCTTGGAAAACATAATAAGCAATCATGGCTCTGTAAGAGTGCTTATTCATACACCTGCATAATGTATTTCTGGCAGTTTTTAAAATACAAAGTTCCAGTTTATACCTATATTGCCTGATGTGCATGATTAAGTTTTTTCCCTGGATTTCAAAAATGCATGTGTGAGTAAGAAGGCAGCAAAGAAATTGTAAAGGCTGCTTGTATGCCATTTTTAAATTCAGATATTTCTAGACATGATTCTGCTCGAAGAAGTCAGCTTAAATAAAGAAGTCATCACTTAAATGCCATGTGGGTTTTAACTTGTGCCCATGGAAGAGGTGCTTTAACTCCTTTTCAGACAGGCAACAGTGGAAGTGTGCTCTCTAGTGCATCGATGCTGCCTGTCGTGATCGCGGGCTCCTGGCCTCGGCCACAGCTGGGTGCTCTCTCTGCTTTCCAATGCCCACAGGGGTGGGGTGCCAGAGCATGGCATGGCTGTAGCAGCAGGAGAAGCCACTGTCTTTATCTGTGTTCATCAGCAGCCACGGGGGCTTGGCTCAACACGGCAGAGCAGCCCCGGGCTGTGTGTACACAGGTAAGGCAACACCTCTGCCGTCTGGGAGCAGAGCAGGTGTGGCAGACCCTGCGCTCTCCCAACAGCCTCTTCCTATGGCCTCTTCTCTGGTTTTTAGGGAGCACTGGAAATAAATCGAGTAAGTCACTGATTTGTTTTCCTTGATAGGAAATTACTGAAAAAGCAGCTTTATGGAGACACTTGGGAAGAGAGAGTCTGATTTAATTTTGGACATCAATCGCCAAATTCTGCTGTTTACAATCCAGGATGCTGCTTCGTTGAGGAAATCTCTGCTTGCCAAGAGCTGCACCCCTGGAACTGCAGCCAAGGGCCCTATTAAGTTTGACTTTTTTGTCCTTGTGTCCTTGACCTAAAGCTGGAATAAAGCTCCTGCTTTAAAGCTGGTTATAGCGTCTTGCTGGGGGCTGGGGCCAGCCTGTAAACAGGGGTCTGCCCTGTTTCCCAGCCCATGCAATCCCTCACAGTGTAAAGTAAGAGGGTCTGTACATTTATGTAAATATATATACTTATTTTCTGCCTTGCTCTGCAGTGGAGCAGTAACCACACTGCCCATTAAGTTGTGTTTACCCTCAGGGAGCTCGAAGGCTTAGGCAATACAAAAGAACACAAAAGATAATCAAGGCAGGGTCAGAGCAATAGCCAGAGACAGAGCCACACTTACAATGAACAACAAAATGCTGCATGACAAAAGAAGATTGTATTCCTACCTTCACCTCTGCGAACAGCCTTGTCCCAGTGAAGGACAAGCCAGGGACCACAGAAAGAACTCTGGCATCTTGCCATGTCAAGAAAACTTGTGTAGAAAATTGTCTCTCATAAGGAGTGGCCTGTGGTGTTGCCTTCACTGAAGATCTATTGTATTCACTGCTGATATTTTTATACACGAGAGAAAAAATTCTGACTAAAGTAAATCCTGTTGTTCAGCCATAAGTTTCCTAACACACACGTCCATCCTAATGAGGAGTTTACTGGTAGACATCAATTATTTCTGCTTCTTTCCCATGAGAGAGCACCCAGGGTTTGAAATCATGTTTCTTTTCCCAGTGCTTGTCATTCTCATTTAGTCTAGAGAAGCTGAAAAATAAGTAGTCAATTCCCACTTCCTTCCTTTGCAGAATTGCAGTAATAACCTAGAATTACTGTTCGACATCCAATCTTTTTCAGCAGATGGCTTTCAGCAAATAAATACGCTCAACTTGCCAAGCTTTGTCCTGAAGTACAAAAACTATCCACACTAAATCAGGATTTTAAGAGTTTTCATTTTTGTATTGTGATCTATATTTTGTTCATGAACCATAATATGAGATGAGAAGTGAACTCTTATTTGTTCAAATTTACATTATGTATCTCATGTCAGATGCAGATTGTAGAAGAAGCAGGTACAAGCAAAAGTGTGAATAGGCCAAACTCAGCCACAGTTTTTTCAGCACCTGTTCTCAAGTGTTATAATTAGTTAAGAAACAGTAATCAGCTTCCCTTTACCTCACCCTACTTTATACAAAGGACCTTTCCACCTTTGAGAAACATAAAAGTGTTTTAGGAACTTTTCTAGGGGTAAAAGATAATCCAAATGCCTACCAAAACACAAAAAAATGAACTGAGGGAGGAAATTTTTTTTTTTATGTCTACATGAGACTAATATAAAAAAACCAATCCACACCAACCAAACAAAAATAATGTCACCCAAGACCATGTAATGGTACTTGTAAGATCTGTAAGGCATTAGCTAAAACGCACAGTACAATTCAGTGGCTGGCAGCTGAAAGTTAAGTTTGGAAAACTCAAGGCAGAAAGGAGGATTTGAGATTTTCAAGTGAGGTTAATTACCAACTAAAAAAAAAAATCCACACAGGACTGGAAATTCTCCATCCTCAACTGGCTTTCATTTCTGGTCTCTTTACATTGCTAAAATATCCAGGTAGTTCCTTCCTTACAAATGAATCCCCAAAGACTTCTCTATCATGTTGCCTACTACCACAGTAACAAGTGGGACTTATCCTTAAGTCTGAACAGATTCCTGTTCAGATTTCTGCTTTTTTACCCAGATTGCAATAAAGTCTCAAACCTCCTGAACATCCACTCCTCTCACCACCATCCCCAGGCTCTCTTTCATTTTCTAGGACCACCTACAAAGTCACTTCCACTCTCCTTAGTCTCTTGTGAACACCCACTCATTTGGCAAAACATCAAAACACATATTTACCTTGACAGTCATTTCTTTTCTCTCTCAGATCTTCTTCATTCAACCCTGTACTTGTCCCAGCTAAGCAGATGTACAGTCTTGCTGGTAAGTTTTCTCCCTCTTCCACTCCATTTTTTGCCCTTTCTGTCCCATGATCTTCTCTGTGACTTTTTTTATTTCCTAAGTTCTACCTCCAGGGAGCTTATGTTACCACTTTGAGAACTACAGGAGATGTCCCTTAATTTCTAGCAAAAGGTCTTGCTAGAGGACAGAGAAACTCTGAAGATAGAAAATCCTATTTTGTAATGGTAATGTGAATAATTCTCCAGGGTTCCTCTTAAAATATCTGCCAGCACTTGCTCAGAGCTAAACAAGAAGGTGGATACAACATTAGTACAAGAGAAAACACATTATGTGAAATTTTGCATTGTGTGGGCAAAATTTTCCCTTTTAAGAAAGAAATGTAATGAGTACTGAAATTCTGAGCGACAAAAAGAATTGTGCTGTGTACCTGATTTGACTTCATTTTTAAATGATTACTGAAGTATTTTGGTCCTTGTACATCCCAATACCACACAGCTTTCTCATTTTGCCGTATCATGTAACAATTATACTTTTACTGGATGTACATTTTCAGCATGCTATACATGAATACATGACACATGAACAGTCACCCTAACACACAGAGCCTATGCTGCACCTGCAGAGCTGTAAGTTTGTTGAGCTGGACACAAGCAGAAGCCAAGTCTCAGGCTCCCACAGGGCTCTGAGCTGCAGACAAGTTCCTTTCTTGCTGAAAAACTCTCCAGGGTGTGCCCCATTGGTGAGTTTGCACATGCACAGCTCAGAGAGACAAAATCACAAGTTTCTTTATTCAAGTAAGGTTTTCCATTTGTTTTTATCAAGAGTACGTCTTCATGTCAGAGGGGATATATGCACCTGAGAGACCCTTTTTTAGTAAAAGGTTTTACATACTGAGGTCATCATTTAGAGGGGAGGGAGTAGGTTTAAGGCAGACAGTAACCTAAATATTTAAGGATATGATCAAATGAAGTTTTCAGAGCAATACACTGGGTTTAAATGGCTCTGTACATGGAAGGTCCTGTAACCCCAGTATGGAAGTACACTGGGGTGGTTTCTGTGTTCCTTATTAGACCTGCTCTCATTTTCAGCTCAGAGCTCTCAAATGCAGCTCTAGCTTCCACCAGCAAGATCAAAGGGCCAAAATGCAACTGAGGGTCAGAATGGCTCAGGGTACTCTGGGCATATATCTCACCCTCTCACCTCACCTGTCCTTCTGGCACTGAGAGAAGAAGAAAGGACCTCCCTGACCTGTGCAAACATTAGACACCTTCTCTCCAGAGCTGGCTTTCCCAGGTGATACAGTCATCACACTTGGATCTGGTATTAGTTGTGTTTTGTGAGGTTCAAAACTATTGTTACACACAAAGCAAAGTCCATGTGAATGATAATCTCAGATCAATTCAGGTGTAAAGATGGACAACAGCTTTGGTGGGTATAGACATGATACAGCTCCCTGGGGACCAAAGCTCACCAGATATGACCCAGCCCTGCTCTGGAAGTAACTGAGCTGAGACAGAGCTGAGCCAGTATTATGGTTCTCACTCACTGCTCACATGGTGATACATCACACTATGGACACAACACTGAGGGACTGATGCAGTCTCCTCTCATTTAGCTAGAACAAACTCTCTTCTCTGCTCCATGTACTTCTTTAGAAGTTCAAACAAACCTTGAGACCACAGTGGGCATCTCTTGAGGTGTAATATCAAAGTGAATTCTCAGGGATACATTTTTAAGAGATATGTGAACAGTTCTCTTAAGAGCTATTGGTGTACAGAACTTCTGTCAGTGTAATGTTCTTGAAAGAAGAATAGACACTCTGGATTAGTAGAAAAATAGTTTTTAATAGAAAGAAAGGTCACCAGCAGAACTGTGAGGACCTGGCAAAGGACCCCTCTTGTCTCCATCTCTTTTTTTTTCTTCTGAGAAGATAAAAACCATTTTTAAGAATAGAAGAAAGAGGGAAGACTCCACAAGTCATCAGCAGCCAGTATCCTTTTATTCAATGCTGTAATCCTTCTTCCAACACCCAAACACAAGAGCACTCACAGTGACCAATTCCTTCCACATAACACTCTTCCAACACGGGAAAGCATTTACAGAACCTGGAGTCAATAGGGAAAGTAATCTAGATCAAATGATTACTAACAGTGATGGGAATTCAAGTGATTTTCCCCAGACCTCAAAGCCACAGAAGGAGCAGCATGGCAGACAGGCACTGCAGCAGGAGAGAAACAGCCCTGTGGGAGAGGGACCTTCTAGGGCAAGGAAGCCATGGAGAAATCATGGTGCTGCAATTCACCTTCTTACTGCCCTCACAGCAGTTCTGCAGCTGGATGTTGGAGGGGAGGGAGAGCCTGTTTCCAGCCCATTCATCCCCCTCCTAGGTGTATCCTGATCTGCTGTCAGTCAGGGCCAATGTTTACAAACATTTAAAATGGCTTATTTAGAAACATATAAGCAAAACTGAGGTGGGGAGATAGGTTTATCTTGAGATAATCAATGAGCATAAAGAAAAATAAAAGCCCAGAGTATTTGAAAGACTTCTAGCAGGTGCTCTACAGTTTAAAGCAGATAATGAGAATTGCATTCTAATTGGATGGCTTTAAAGCAAAAAAAATATCACTGAAAAAGAACTGATAAATATAATTGATTTTTTTTTTTCATAACTCTTCCTACTTTTGTCTGAAGAAAGTGAAATGACCAGTACTTCTCCTCTCCACCCATATTTCTAGAGAAAAGGGACATGTTTCCCAACTTCAGATTAAGATATTACATCAGGAACCCTGTGCAGTGAGGATGGAGAGAGAGAGAACATGTCTGGGAGGAGAGACCCAAGCCTTTCTATCAGCTATTCAGGTTCCAGTTCCTCAATGCTCTGTGATCATTTTCTGAGACAGCAGTTCAGTCTCCAGTGTGCTAACTGTAAAAATTACTAAGTCATCCTTATTTTGCAGACCATTAAGTTTTGAACTTCAATGCTACACAAAGCCATATTTCTAGTTTTACTTGCTACAGGTCGGCAGACTGGCTTTACAGAAGTTTTCAGAAGCAAACATTGATTAATGAGACAAGGCAGTAGTCAATGAAAGCAACAAATGGGTGGACTCAGGAGGACTGACTCTTGAGACCCAATTAATGTGTGGACATGCCATCTGGGCTGGCAGCACGCAGGGTAGTTCACTACCTGCTGCCACTGCTGGCACTGCACCAAGAAGAATCAGAGCATCTGTCAGTCCCCAGGATCTGTAACAGAAAACTGCAGTGCAGAGAGCTTCAAAACAAGCCTTGAACGTCAGAACTCTCTCGTAAATCCCTAGAAGAAAAAACCTAGAGACAGTATGGAAATAACTGTATTAAAAATAAAATATTGAATTTTTTCCTATGCAAAAGAAAGTTTCATATACATGGCCCTTTCTCTGTTCCTCTTTGGCTGCAGATGCAACTCTTTTCTCAGAACTTCTTTTGATTACCTTAATTGACATCAAAATCATGTTTTCTCTGTGAGTATCTTAAAGTAAAACTTCAGATTTTCAGCTACAAGCTTCACTTTTCTCTCCCATTTCACCCAGTTCATTTTAATAAGGTCAAGATTCTTTCCAAAGAGGTGTTGAATCAGTTCGGAAAAATTATAGCATGAGCAAGCCATATCTCACTTAACTGCATATCATTGTCCTTCAAGGACTTCTCTATTGAAAAACAAAATTTCTCTAGCATTGTTGGTTGTTTAGACAAAGTGCAGGGAGGAGTATCACTGTTCTGCCTCCCTTTTCCTACTGAAAGAAACACAGTCTAGGTATGAGCTACTGCCAGGAGTTGACACCATCAGTCTTAAAAGGAGAAAATCGATTTTGCAATCTCACAGTGAATCACACAGAAGCAGCAAGCTAACCAGGGCTACCTTGTGGTCTTGTGCCCAGTAGAAACCATTATTGCTTTCAGTGGACAGGTTTTAGTGGGATGGGAAGTGAAATATCAGGAATCAGTGTCAAAAATTAAGATTTTAGTGCTTAATCACTATAATCTTCATCTCAGAAGAGGTAATTTGACTTTCACTTGAAGACAGCTGTATTGCAGAAAGGCAGACAATTCAGAACTCTGTGAATAAATTAGAAAATAAGTTAACCAAATTACCATGTTTACCCTTCTTTCTCCCATGCTTCATCACTTTGACCTTACTTTCTGAAACATCAGACTTAACATCAGCATATAAATATAAACTTTGACAAAAATCGACTTGGCACTGCAAGCTGTGCCTACACCTGAGATGAATGAACTAAGTGTTATGAGTGGGTTTTTTGCAGATCCTGTATGAGAGTTTCTCAGGGCCTAATCCAAATTATTGGATCCTTCTAAATTATTAGAAAATATTCTATTAGCTACAGTAGGCATTTGACTGGGTTGTAAATGAAGAAGAATGGCTATATGTTTGGATTAAAGGGATAATCAGTCTCTGCAATATTTGCTTCAGAGAATGAATCATAGAAAACAGATTTCAGCTGAGGTGTTTATGTCTGTCTTATTCATCAGAAGGCTTGATCATGGTGGAACTTTAATGAGACATTTGTGTAGAGCAGTTGAAGTTGTCTACTTACAGACTTTTCTAGGAGCATCTTTTGCTCCCAGTGGGATCTGGCTTATTTTCAGAGTAGTCTGGTTGGAAAGAAAGGATTAGTTTACTTGTCTCCATTACTGAAAGCTAACATGACTGAAGGCAGTGTCCCTTTGTACTTGCCCTGAAAATTCTTTGCTATTAGACATTAATCTCAGCTTAATGCTTTAATTGTTGGACATCTAGAATGTGTTTGATTGAAGTTCAGCAATAAGAAGAGATGCACCTGATGGAACTTTGTGTGCTCACTGAAATTTAGAAAAAATTTGAAAACTTCTGTTATTTTCAAGCAAGAAAACTTGAAAGTTTTATCTGAGTAGATTCTGCCGTTCCATGTCTTCACAAAAAAGGACATCATAGGGTGAAGACACCATGGTGATGGAACCATCTTTCTTATACACAAACTTTTGACCAACTTACAAGCCACTAATTTTGCTGAGACTACTATCACTAGTCAGGAACTCACAAGGGAAGCTCCTGAGAATAGAGCTGAGTGTGGAGTCAGGTAGCTGAACTCTGAGTTGTATGTGGAAGACATGAGATATCCTAAAATAGTATTCAAAATGTTCATAAACCCAGAATGGGTTTAGAAGATGGAATGGTAGACCAAGAGATGGATGCAAGTCAAATTTGAACAAATGCTGAGTGCCTGCTCTACCACCCTTCTGCCACCAAAATGTTGGCCTTACTCTGGCAAGCCTAGGAAGCACTTTTGTGAAAAGGTAGAAGTGAGATCTTACTGCCTGGTTTGCTCTAGTGTCCAGGCTTTTCTATTCGTTTTACTGTTGCTGCTGGAGTTTTGGAAACAAATTCCAAACCTACTGTAAACTCCAGTAATTACCAATCTGGGGACGGAGATTTCACAGATGACTAAAACCAATCTTGAGACCCTATAAACAGCTGTCCTAAGTGAGCCCCTTTGAGGTCTCCTGGACCACAGGCTGTACCAACACCTCCCTTGGAGTGGGGCTCTTGGAGCTCACAAACCCTTCAGGTGGCAATATCTGAAAGACCATTGCTGATGAGAAGCCTTAGGCTGATAACCCACAGGACATTCCTCAGGTGCAAGCAATGCCTGATGAGAAACACAAAGCAGTTTCATGTATTTCACCAAACTTGAGGTGAGTTTTTGATAGGTACCTTTGTGCACAAATAAAGATCTATGCATCTCTGACTTTTGCACCCTTATCTTTATGTATCAGTATCCTTTGCGCTCTTACCCTCTCCCATCCCTGGTCTAAAAGTAAATAATCACAAACTTATTCCAATCTGATTTTCATATCCATGCCTCATCTATATAGAGTAACTTTGTCATCAAGGTCTGTTAAGATTGTACTTTCATAAATTCCTATTAAAACCTATTTCTTTTCAATCGTCTTGATGGTGATCCTTTAAGTGGCCAAAACCACTCATTTGTAACACAGGTCAAAATAACTAATAAGGCAGTAAAATTTATGTCCTGTGTTGCCACTGTGGATTAGAAGAGAATCAGTTAAATCACTGGAAAATTCATTATAATCAGTTAACCATCTACTAATTCTCATGACTCTCATTCATCCAAAACCATGTAGAATGGTGTGATGGTAAAAAGACATGCAAATCCTAGCATTGGCATAGATTGCACAACCATGATAATAAACCTCTAAGCACCAATAGCTATTAGAAAAAAAAATTGAAAAGAAAATTGCATTAATGATAATGAAATGAGAAAGCTCAGAGTCCACTACAGTATTTCAACCAGTCTGCAAAACAATATAGCATTAGATAATCAGTACATTATTTCTGATCCATCAAGTGAAAGCTGATATCTGCCTAATTATTAAATTGACAGATATGTTTTCATAAACAGCAGCATACTTTTATGAAAGACCCCTAGCTGATGTGCAAAAAATAGTAATATCTTATTTTGTAGCCAGAAGCTGTTTAGGTAAGGAAGGAAATTCCCTATGTGTTGGCTTTTAACATTCCTATAAGGAGACCTAGGAACATCCATCTCTTCTTGACAAGTGATAGTACAGAGAAAATTATCACTAAGCACATTTTGATTGCCACAGAAGTCAGAAAACACTCTCTGCTTGACTTGATAGAGAAACAAATCTTAAAAGCAAGAGAGTTCATGTGAAAATTCTCTATCTCCAGCAGGATTCTGTACTATAAAAATCAGCAGTTGTAATGTCCCAAGCGGTTATTTTCAGATCATATGGAATACTAAGTGATCTCAGAGATAACCAGGAACAACATATGCACTGATTTCATATGAAATATTTTAATTGTTCTGAGAAAAGGAGTAGGATGCCAATGTCACAGGCTTATTAAATATAGCCTTTACATTGAACAGAAGTACATTCATGCTTAGATAAAGTAAGAGCTGCGTGGCAGATTACCAAATTGGGAAAAGCAGTTGGGCTCATATCTCCCTCTACATTGCCACGTCCTGTACGTTCACATCCAGCTCTCCCTGTAGCCAGCACCTCCTCCAGCATTCATTAGGTCTCATAACGTGTTCGTCACTTGTCTGCTCACTTAGTCAGTCCCAGCAGGGGAAATATTTGCAGTAGGGTGTCTTCTGTAATAATCCAGCTAGTATTTAGAGTCTGCAGACCACTTTTTCCCCTCTGCTGCAGAAGTTTAGTTGTGCGTGGGTGGAATTCATCTCACCCAAATATAGTCCACAGAAAGAAATAAGCGCTGCTGGGCAAGATTTTTCTGCTCTATTTTAGGCACTGACCTCAGGATGAGATTTCTGTCACCAAGCACCTATTTCTCTTCTCTGACAGTACAGTGAGCCTCTGATGACTCACTCAGATGTAGGAGTCTACAGCTGGTCTGATGAATCCTGCCTGCAGTCTCTTGAAGGTAAGGGCAAGACCTTGGACTAGAGGTAAACTCTTATGAAAAGCAAATGTAAAAATCAGATGTGAGTAGCAGGCCAGACAGCCAAGGAGATAAACTACATCAGGACTGAGGCATGCACTTTACTGCTGGTGGTGGATTTTCAAACAGCCCCGGTACAAAAGTTCTGTGATTCAGAAATACCTGAGCTTGTACCTGCTACATTTAATCTTTCTCTGGTGTTCTTTTGTCTGAGCTATTGTTACACATTGCTAAGTGGAAAGTTTGATGTTTCAGTGACTAACAAGGACTTGCTTGAATTTGATAGCTGTTAATAAAGACAAAATTCATTCATTTAAAAGGCAATAGTTATTCCTAAATAACAGCTTACATAGATGAGAGATAGATGGAAGAGCAGGTCATTGAACCTCAGCAACATAGGAGATGGACCCTTTACCTGCCTGGTAAATGTATCTGATTGAGACTTCTCCCAGCATCTCATTTGTAATAACCTATATCAATGTCTCTAAAAGAACCTTTTCTAATATATACATTGGAAAACAAATAACTACACATTTCTGTTTATTTATCAAACTATTATATTAAAATACATTAATACACTTATTCCAATATAATTTTTGGGTTTGGGTTTGGGGTTTTCGGGGAGGGGGGTGGGTTTCCGTTTGTTTGGTTTTGTTTTTTTTTGTTTTGAAATTAAAACAATCTTTTAACTTCCACTCTATAAAACTACAAAAATGTCTGTCTTTCACGACTGTCAATTTCTCCAAAACATTTTTATGTGTACTCTGGCATTCTCAGCACGCATCAAGGATGTCACCAGTGCCAGCAACCTACAGAGCTGACTGTAGACAAGCCATTCAAATGAGAAGTTTCTGACACAGGTAAACAAAAACTATCACAGCAATCCAACAACAGATTAGAAGCTCCAGAAGACTGTTGGCTAGGAAAAAAGGCTTTAGTATTAATATCCAAATCCAAACAATAATGGAAAGCCTACTATTCCTGAGAGGAAAAAAAAATTTGAGCTGTCCATTCTCTCAGAATAAGGATGAGTGTATACCCTGAATGGTAACACACACAATCTACATTACAGCTACATGGAATAAAAAACATTTCACACAAATTCACAATCATATTCTATCATTTAAATCTCACTTCTGAAAACATGTAAGAGTTTCTTTAGAAAAAAGCTGGAAATCTTTGTGCAGATACTGGGTACTTTTGCCTTATTCCAAGGCAAAAAACTCCTATGTTTTGGAAAGCAGAAGCTGCAATCACAGGGCTAGATTCCTCTTCCTCCTAAACTTCATTGCCATCTCTATGAAACCTGGGGCATGGCACAGCATAAGGTAGAAAGCTGAAGTCTGAAATCAAACACTGTGAAGTATTAAAAGTTGTACTGAATAATCAGTTGAATAGCTTAAGAGTTTGCATCATTGTACACCTGATGGAATTCCCTGAGAGCCAGGTCTCATAAGCTCTCTGCGTGTCCATCACTTTTGGGTTTTTGCCAGCAATCCCAAATGGCATAAAACATTAGCGGGAAGGCGTCAATGAGAGAGCTGAAAAATGTTTTAATAAAGACAAAAATAACAAACTCTACAGAGAAAAGCTGTGCTAGGAGCGACAGAGTCTGTGCTCCTGCTAAAACACCCCAAAAATGCCACGAGGCTCTTTGTCCAGTCTCTTTTGTAGTAACGACTGAGGCAGGATCTCTGGCATTCTGCCCAATGAGGTGGCAACAGGTCTGAGGTGAAGTCCAGAAGGTCCTGTGAGGTGTCTTTGTGCTGGCATACAGCCAAATAGGGAAAGAAACTTCTGGCTTTTTACATTATTAGTGGGACAAAGAGTAAAAGCCAAACCATTCCTAATGTGGAAACTTCTTCTATAGATGGGGTGCATTTCTACATAAACCCATATATGAGCACCAGTTGATGTTCCAGTAGTATTAGACTAAAAAAGCTGATTTGTTTCTTTTAATTTTGATCACGTCACTTTGTTCTCCAACTGTACAACACGAGCAGCACTCTAAAATCAGTGAGCATTGCACTTGTTTTGTAGCAGAAGAATTTGGCCTCATTTTTAAAGAGCTTTCTAAAGGCTTCTTCAGCTGCAGAAATTGGCCCACTTTTCTCATATTCAAGATATCTGACAGAGCCAATATTTTTTTGCCATAGCCACGATATAGTTTGTAAGATATTTTTGCAAAGATTCAGCTTTATTTCTCAAATTATATGTTTGATGGGAACTTGGCACTCCAACTTAGTTCCTGAAGCCTTAAGATTGTTAGAGCTACTTATTCCAAACTAGACTATATTCTCAGAATTTTTGGGGATAACCTACAACCAATTGATATGATTTGCAGAGTTTTGAATAAAACATTGAGTGCTCATTGCACAAGCATGACCATGATAGTGCATTCAGGTGTGTTCACCCAGCCATGGATGTCTGTAACTGAGGTTACTTCAACACTACTGAATATTGGGGTTTAATGCTTTGAGACTTTTTTCATGCTACTTTGTTTGATGCTTTTATTAACATTAAAAATTGGAGTAGATGAAGCCTTGTAGTAAAAAAAAAGTCTCTTTTGACTACTAGGAAGCAGTGAGTAGGGGGAAAAAACAGCCATGCAGTATAGAACAAATGCATGAAGCTTTTACTTGTTTAAATCTACTCACAGTTTTGTGCATTTATTTCACAAGCAGTGTCATCACTTTAAAGCCAGCTACTTGCTCTCCTTTCTCCATGTGTGTTTTCCAAAATGAAGTGTTCCCTGCTGCTCCACGACATACATGACCGTTTGATAATGGCATTTTCTGTGAATTTCCTTCCCTTTATTCCATCTTTTACTGGCAGTTATAATGTTCATACTTATATTCTGTTTAAGAAAAAAAAAAAAGAAAAAAGAAAATATGAAAGAGGAGAAGGGATAAGGATGAAGGAAGAAAGAAGTAAGAAGAAAAAAGAAGAAAGAAGAGGGGAAAAAAGTATTTTCATGAAGAATTGTTAATATTTGAATGTAGCTGCATCTTCATCTCTTACAAGAAAAAAATACAGCTCTATACATGACTTGTATAGAATAGAACTCCAAGGATAGCACTCCAAGGCATGGAGTTGAATATTGATGTCACAATATTTTCCCTTAGAAAATTGAATTGAATGAATTCAGTACAATGCAATATTGCAACATTCACTTTTAGTCATCTTTCATATTTTTGCTTAGCTGAAAAGAGTAAAAATTATTCTGTAAAGCTGAATCCAAATACAAGACAAATGTATTTATTGCACTTGCTTTATAGATGTACAGGTAAATTACTTTGAATGCCCATGTAACAGAAAGCAATTTGTTTAAATGGAAAAGCTTTTGTGTTTATTCTGTGAGACATGAAAATGTATCACTGAACACATGATTATGCTGAAGTAAGAGGTATTTGAAGCACACAAACATGCCACATCTCCTGAATGGGCAGGGTTCTTTTATGCCTTTGCAAACACTCAGTATTTCAGAGGTGTGTCAATCCTAATTCATGTTCTTTTTTAGGAATACTGCCCAAGAAGCAGCACTTTTAAAAAAACGTTTAGCTACAAGCGAAGCCTCATTGACAAAAAAGCAGGAAGTAAATCTGTGCTTTCATCAAGAGCTATTTGAAAGTCCCCAGCTTCCATAAACTGAAATATCTGTAATCATGATCTGACCCCACTGACTCCATGAGCTCACAGTGGGCAGCAGAGCAGGGAGCTCAGCCCCACTCAGCCATCTACAGCTTCTGCAGCCACAACCCTGTCAGCAGACTCACACCAGGGAAACTGCCTTGTAGAGAAATAGTATTATTTAGTCCATTATAGTGCAATTCTAACACAGCTCTATTACTTTCAGGACTCAAAATCCTATTTTTGCATGCTAGTTTACTTTAAACTCACTTGCACATCACAGTGATTAGTCTAGACATATTCTCTGGGCTTTAGAAATCACAACCAAGAAAATATCAACATTTGCATAAACACTTAGACACAGAAAGGCACTTTAAAATCCAGCTCTGAGACTTTTGCCAGTGGCCCACACCAGCTGGTTCAGCTCCATACCAGTAGAAGTGTTAACTAGCTCCTCTGGGCGTGTGTATCAGCTGCCTACAGGTCAGAGTGGTGCCATTCCCAGGGGACACCCAGAGCAGTGCAGGCTCTGTGCCAGCCTCCTTTCCCAGGCAGAAATCAATGCCAGTGATAATACGTTCCATTAATAAAGATAATGCCCAGAGATTTCATTCAAAATCAAATCATTTGAAATTATATTGATTTCTCTCTGAAAGAGAATAAACCTGAGAAAGAGCTTCCAAACCCTACACTGTAACACTCTTTTCTACCATATTCAAATAATACAAATACAAATAAGATTTGCTATTACAGTGTCTGTCAGAAGGTGATAGACCTGGAAATAACTCTTTTCTGATGAAAGGGAGAAACAGGGTTTTTTTTTGTTTTCAGTAATTCTAGGAAAATGACCTCTATGTTGTAGATTTAAACAGATTAAGAGCTAGCAGTACAGCAAAACCAAATATAGATAAATATTGAAAGCCATTTCTAGTTTTAAAGCTACTGGAGTTAAAAATTACTTGAGTTTTATGGCCAGACTCTTTTTGAGAGGCGTGTTCTTGACACATTTGTGGGGACTACATTGAGTAATAATGTAGAAAGGGAAAAATTAGCAAGAATAAGCAGTAAGGTTCCTAATGAAGTATGCAAGGGAAGTGGCAGCTGTCTTTGTATTGAAGAGAACATGAATTGTTCAATAATTTTTCCTTCAAGAAACAAATATGGAGTGAAACAGGAATGACCACTATTAAAAATAGATTAGCTGCACTTCTAAATACTTTTAATCTGTGAATGTCATGAAAAGATTATTTTTCTAGTTCAAGTTAGTCAGGAGGAAAGTGAGTCAGGAGGAATGTGAGATAGTTACTGGATTGTGTAGATGTGTAGTGGGTTAACCCTAGCTGGATTCCAGGCACACACCAAAGTCACTCTATCCCTCCCCTCTGCAACCCTGTGAGGGGGAGAAAATACAACAAAAGGTTCATGCCTTGAGGTAAGGACTGGGAGAGATCACTCACCAAACACCATCACAGGCAGAGCAGATGATTAGTGATATTAATTGAATTTATTGCTGACAAAATCTGAACACAATAATGAGAAATAAAACCTTAAAAATCTTCCCCTCAGCTGTCCCTCATTCCCAGCTCTACCTCCTCCCCCGAGAAGTACACAGAGACAGCGAATGGGGGTTATGGTCAGTTCAGCACACGTTGGTCCTGCTGCTGCTCTGGGAGAAGATCTGTTCCCCTGCTCCACCATGGGGTCCCTCCCAAGGGGGAGATTCCTCCATGAACATCTCCAGCGTGAGTACATCACCCAGGCAGCAGTTCTCCCCAAACTGCTGCAACATGGGTCACTCTTCCATCTTGGAGCTGGTTGGTGTTGGCTCTGCTGGACATGCGGGAAGCTTCTGGCAGCTTCTCACAAAATCCACCCCTGTATCTCCCCTGCTACAAAAACCTGGCCATAAAAACCCAAAACAAACCCAAAAGCTACTTGATTTCCTTCTTTGACAAATAAAGAGATAGAAACAGGGAAATATTCAAAGAACACAGTCTGCTAAAGAAGATGAAAGGACCTGGTTCATCACTCTGTGAGACTGGAAAGCTAATGCACAACTTTCTGGTATTCTGTCTTGTTTAGTCTTCCCTGTAATCAAGTGACTACAACTATTAACCCTAGTAAAAAAAGGAGTATGCTTAAGCTTGAATAAGATAGTAAAAAAGAAAAAAACAAAAACCAACCAAAAAAACAGAAAATACTCAGGTAAGTTCAAGTTGTCCCTGTGAGCTGGGATTGCAATAGATGAATTCCAGAATTTCTTTGCCACCTAAATTATACTGCATAATATACTGTACCTATACTACATAGCTCAAAATTTTTTTCTCTAGATAGGATTTCCTGGCTCAGACTGACCCAGTGGAACTCACTCTGACATGCATCGAGAACTGAGTGGTGCAATCTCAAGCAGTTCACAAGTGTTGCATTTGAGAATTGTGGGGGACAGGTGAAAACAGAAACCTTGGAAAGAGGATGTTGCATATCCAATTTTTTAAAAACTGGGTGGAATAGGAAGGCAGAAATGCCAGAATATTAACCTTGTCAGGCTAGCTCTAACACTCGAAATAAAAAACTATTTTACAAGCCCCTAAAAAGCCAGCAACAGCAGCATTACTATCTCAAGGCCAATTCATGTCAAACAATGCATTTTATGCTAAAATGGATCCAAAACACAAAAGAAAGAGATGTGATATGCTGTATTTTTACCTAAAAGACCATGAAAACCTACTAGTTTGACTTTTTGTTTAAATCAGCGTGAGGAATGTCCTGTAGATGAGGGGTCCCAGGCTCAGTTTCCTAGGCTAGTACTGCCATTAATAGTAAAAAGTCCCTGACTGCTCTCCTGAGCAGCATTTGGGTAAAGAGGAGGCATTTTTCTGTCTAACAGGAAGGGTTTTGAACTAGCTTGAACACTTTCCTAGAGGTTTTTTTTCTAAATGACTGCTCTAGCTGAAATTGTTAGAAGCTATATAAAATTGCCTGAAAACCTAATGCCAAGAGCTATCACTGTCAAACTGGAAGGATGTCCTGTGGCTTCCTGCAAAAATCTGTCCCATTTCTGGCATTTCTCAGTATTTCCATTAATGACTCATACAAGAGCTAGGAGTGCTCCTCATGAAATTTGCATATAATCTGAAGTTTAATGTGAGTTTCAAGCTCTACAGGTGTAGAATTAAAATTCATCAGATGGAGGAGCAGTCTGAAATAAATAGGATGCACTTTGGCAAGGACAGGTGAAAAGGTAGGAATAGTCAGCTGCACAAATAGAAGATGGAAAACTACTGGATGAAATTAAGTTTTGGAGAAAAGGTTCAGATCTGCAAATTGAAGAGTTTGCAGTGTCACACACCTGCACTGTTTCTACCTACCTCATTCTGACATTTAGAAGCAGGTGGGTTTTATGCAGGATGTGAAGCAATCCTCACCTTCCCTCCAGCTTTGCCATGGTCTCAGCAGTAATCCTGCCTCTCATCCAGAATATGATAATCAGAGAAAGATGGAAGCACTGGAATACAAATCAGAGAGTAACAAGGATAATCAGAGCCCAAGGAAAAATGGCTTCTCAGGGGCAGTTGAAAGAAATGCAGTTGTTTAGGCTAGAGAAGATTGAGAGAAAACAACAATCTCGGGATGCATAAAAGGCTCTTGCAATTACTCTGAGAGCATTTCCCGGTGAGGGACACATCTTCCAGAACTCTATAACACACTGTTTCTGGTAAGCAAAACAAGTATTCACCTAATACAGGTCTAATTTTGGGTACTGGGTGGATCCATTCTCCTCATCCTAAATGCCTAAGCAGTGTTTCTCTTAATGGGTCACATTGAAAGGTGATGCACAATTGGTTACAAAACACACGTGTACATGCCCAGTTAGAGGCAAGTAACCAAACAGGCTGGGGAAAAGCAAATTTTTCCAGTGGAATGCTGTATATGGAAAACATCTTTGCATCCAAACATGACTCACAGATTGTAAGTAAAGAGGACACACAGTCTGCAAATTCTTAAGAGTTGGTGCTGTAGCAGTGTAGTCAACTGATGACAGAAGTTGTCTCTGTAGGCCTCCAATCCATTCCAGCTATGTACTTGTTAAACCATATCAAATGAAAATGGAGAAGGGGAAGAGAAGGAGAATGAAATACACGGCAAAAATTCAACTACCAGGTGAAGTGGCTGAGACTGTGACCTGCCAGCCTTTTCATGGCAGAGAAGCTCCAGGGCAAATGCTTTCCCTCAACACCCACGTCTGTCCAGCTGCACAGCCCTCTCACCTCCACTAACTTTAACAGGCTTTTAAACACCTCATTCAGGCAGAGACACCAACTTGTCAGTGATTTATTTAGCTGGGGTTCTGAAATCTGCCCTGAATGCCTGCAGTCATTTTTGTGGTCCACCCATACTTCTTGATATTTTCTTGATCCTACCTTCTCAGTATTTTCTCTTGATCCATTTGCTTCTCTGCCCCTTTCATGGGTACAAGCTTTCATATGAGCAGCCAACAACCACCACCCAGGTACTCCTTGCTGGTGCTTTGTGAGATGCTGGAGTAGAGACCCTTGATATCCTCCAGAAAGGAGCTGAATTATTTAAAAGAGATCTTAGACAAATGAACACAAACAGACTTCCTTTGCTGAAGAACTGGTGGATGTGTATATTGTAAGGGCATGTTTTCTGTTGCTGGGGATGAGGGTAGTGAGGATCAAGGTGAGCCTGCCCGACAGCTGCATCTCCGTCTCTTTCCACGTCTGTGGAGAGGGAACATCTTGTGACAATTGCATAGTGAAGAGAGTCGTGTCTCCATCCTGAGTTGTCTGCACTCTGCTAAGATGTCTCCTGCCTTCACATTCAATTCATTCTTTGTAATTGAGCAGCATTTGTTCGTGCTTCCTCTTGGCCAAGCATCAGACAGAATAGCTTTGCCTTCCATCTTTTGTAAAGAAAGCACTTGTGGTTTTGCAGATGATGTAGGCTTCTGGGGGGAAGATTAAAATTTTCCAGCAAAAAAACGAAGAACCTCTGACTGAAGCATTTAAATTCCAAGTGTTGAGAGAGGGAACAAAGTGTAAGCAGAAAAGAAAGTGCTTTCTCATTCTGGGTGCATTTTTCTGCAAACACTCCTCATAACCCTGGGCTTGAATGGCAGCTGAGTAGCAGTGCTGCTTGCAGCAGTGTTTATTACCAGAGGCAAAAGCTTTTGCTATAGCTCTCCTTCTAACTTTTGCAAAAAACACTGTCAGTCACTGTGAAGACATTAACAGAAGAATGTGTAGGATGTAAATATTTGTGTTATGGCTGTAAAACAGACAAACTAAAAAGGTCTAACTTCTCTGAAGTTCTTGGGGAGTGAAGCTGAGAGCTGTGAACCCACTCGATGAGCTCCCCCAAATGTCTGTGAGTAGGCAGGTTCTTTCTTCAGTAGAAGAGTATTAATCATAATGAAAGCTAATTATACTGCAGTCAATAAGGGGTATACTATCACGAAACTGTACACACATACAAAGATCAGTACTTTCCCCCATTTCTCACATCACTTCCTAAAAATTCCACCTGCGGAAAGGCTCTTGTCTGGCAATCTTTCAGACAGGAATCTCTCCACACAGAGCCCTTCTACAAGAAAACAAACACAGAAATGCTCTTGACAAACAACCTAAAAGAATCTGGCATCTATGCTGTGACCCAGCAAATCCATGCAAAAGCACCTGTCAGACTATTTGAGGGGAAAGGATTAGCATATCTGATAAACACATGGTAGGAGGGTGGTTTCCCCAAAGGCTGTTTAGCAATTTTTAATAGGACCTATTCCCCTCTACATGAAGGTTGGGCTTGATGATCTTGGAAGTCTTTTCCAACCTTAATGAGTCTATGATTCTATGAATATGCATTCAACAATTTGCATTTTTAGCAGGAACGCACTGGTTTGATTCAGCCTTGCAAGGTAAATGCCCCTGCCCTTCCACCAGCTTGCCTGCACTACTCGTGGCAGAGCCTAGAAGATGCATTTCACAGGACTGACAGGCTCCCCACCATGCAGCCAGATGTCTAACAATCCTGGAAGTCTGATCTTGACTGGCGTTTGTAGAAATTCACCTTCCATAAGTTTGCCTTGCAAGTATTTTGGGCTCAGAATCACTGGGGCATCCTCTTCATATTGCAGTCAAATTCAGGGGTTATACTTGACATTTGAATCCGGAGCCATATATCTTCCAAAAAGAATATTCCAGTGCAGACAAAAACTGTCTTCATGGCAAGAGCAGTCACTTTAGGGATCCTATGGGTTCAGACATGTCCAACTTCTCAGGGCTGTTAGCTATCAATAGGCAACTGAGAACAAGTAGTGCATACAAGAGCTGTGTGCTTCAGGAGGTAGTAGAATCTCCCCCACAGAAGATTTTTTTAAAGATAGGGTGGATTTGTCAGAAATGTTATAGGAGGAGCTGAGCTTGCTGCAAGGCAGGGCAGAGACTACCTGACTGAGTCCTCCTCTGAGCCATGCTGATTTTTTATCCAGGTCACTGGACAGAGCACTGTCTAGTTCCATTTCAGAATTCTGGATGCTGGTTACATCCTCCGCACTTGAAGCTCTTGAGATCCAGGCAGATTTTAGCACATTCTTTCCAAAGCAAACTTGCAGAAAAGGTTAAATGAGCAGTTTGGAGAGGAAAAGCTGTGTGCAACTCTTTGGGAAATCCTTGCATTAGCAGTGGAATAAACCTATTCTACTTGCCAGGTAATGACAAATGGGAAAAATGCAAACAATTTAAATAGAAAGGCAGAGATGAGAAGGGAGAGAGGCCACAGGGTCAGCTGCCTCAAAAATGCATTAACATGTGTCCTGCCACTCAGAGCAGGTCTGAAGAGGCCGAAGTACTCGGGTCTTTCACGCTAAATATTCGTATCTGAGAAGCAGCTCAATGTAAGATATCTTATTTAAATGATGCAAAACTGAAAAATGCCTCCTGAAGATGCAGCCTGCAGTGTACTCACAGAGCTGACAAATGAGGAAAATGCCAAAGGTGCTGCCTACAAGGTCAAACTCAGCATCACTTCAGTCCTTTCTGGGGTCCCTCAGAAGCAAGTTGAGAGTAGGACATTTGCTGGATAAATCAATTAGCCACCCACTGCCTGCCACCTTTCCTATCTGCCACCTCTTCCTCGTACTAACAAGAAGGGGGCAGAAGTAAGAGACCTCATCCCAAGCCAGGTGGGCATGGATTTGTGGGATGCACATGTTTGTGTCTGCCAGGGAAATGCTTGCAGTTTGGTCAGACAAGAGGCCCAGTGAACTCAGTGGAGAAGCAGGAACCTCTCAGGTAAAGGCCTTGAATAATTAGTTGAAATTGGACCATTCACTTTATTGTAACAAATTTCCTCATTTGGTGTTAGAAGTAGTTGTTTCCCTACTGTTATATATAGAAAGCCATACTTCCTCCCTCAGCTAATTTTTATTAGCATACCAATTTTTCACCCTTAGGGCCCAGTTCTGATTACCTGCACACTGCTGATACACATTTGTGTAACAACACTGGCTCTAACAGCAATAGCTCTCTATTCATGGTGGTATAAGCAAGATAGGAATCTGGCTCTCAAAGCTCTATTTAAACTTGACCTGGATGATTCATGCCTTTGAGATCTCAAAATGAGATTACTGCAAAGTGCTTTATAGTGGGCTGCCAAAAGGGCTAATCCATTCCCTGATGCTAATGCACAGTACAGCACCTTGATTGTTATCAGAGGTGGGCAGAGGGAGCTGCCTACTCACTACTTGTCTGTCAGCATTTTCTGCTTTTTAAAGCCTAGAAAAGGTCTACAGTTTTGCTTTTAGCTTTTAAAGCTATTAACAGGCTGGAAATTGATGTTGCCAAGGACATCTGTAAATGTGCCTTGGGGATGAATAAATACTTTATAGTATTGAATTTTTCCCCTTTTTGTTAGCCACAGGAATCCTATCAGACTGACGAGGGTAATTTCCAGTGATGCCTCTCAAACTGAACATGAAAACAAGATGGTGACTCTGCCATGCCTTTCCCCTGGACCACCCCTATGAGAGCAGATGCCCTCCATTAGTCTTTCATGATCAGATTTAAATTAATTTGAATTTGGATGTTCTCTTGTGAACCTTTTTCTTTTGCTACAAAAATTGAAACCATTTCTATCATAGTAAAGTTCTTCTCACATATAATTTTTTTTTCTGATACATGAGGATCAAAACAGAAGCTCACACAACTTTGAATGGTACCTACAGGCTTTGCAGTGTGCTCCACGGGAGCAGCAAGTGCAGCAGAGATGTATTTCTGCCTGTCATACAATTTGCTCAGAAATCCTTTCCTGTGAATCCTGGTGTGCAGCATTCAGCCTTTGTACGCCTGTGCAATGGCATAAGGCTTGATGTAGCTGCAAAAGCACTGGGAAAGATACAGGAAAAGAAGATGAGTGTGCTGCAATAAGGAAGACCAGAAAACAGGGCTGAAGGTAGGTAGAGATTTGCAGTCTTGAAGTGCACTGAATTTCCCCCCCCCCGGCACACACATTGACTCTCTGGGAAGCTCAAATTAGTATGCATTTCATCAGCCCATATTCTTTAATAATGGCTCTTTTAATGGGGACAGCTGGATCCAAGGCACTCGAATCAATCAACACTGACAGCTGTGGCTATGATATTTACTCCACTGACTCTTTTCTGCACTTGCAGACCTCATGCCCTTGGAATTACACACCTAGTTTTAGGCTTCCAAATTTGAAATGTTTGACAGCAGGAGATTGGTGAGATTTGCTATCATTAGAAGGCTCTAGGAACACTCACAGGTGACAACTCTTGGACATATCTTCACTTCTACCTCTCTGAAGGGTGAGGTAAATAATAATAAACTGACATCCCTTAAATAGTGGCTCTGATCCTTACACTTTATGATCCTTACAGTTTATGAGCAGTTTGCTCATCAAGGTTGACAGTTTCAAGAGTTAATGGTTATATTAGCCCTTGGTGGAAAACATTAGCAGTGAACTGTAATATTCTCATGATTAAGTCAGCAAAAAACCCACCTACTTTTATCTCCATTTCATAAATACCTGAATTTTGGGAAGACCATGCCGTCATAATAGTGATAATGCCAAGCATGCAAACTTACCTTTCTTCCACACCCATATTGCTATGCTTCCCACTTCAGTGCTCAGTTTGTTACATTTTGTTGGCAAAGTACAAATCCTAAATTATTTTGATCACCATCTCCACTTCTAACTAGTTTTTAATCCCAGAATACCTTGTTCCTGTTATGAAAAAAGGCTATTATAGCACAAACTTTGGAAGACAGTAAATAAAGCTACACAATTTTCTTCCTTAGAAACCTTCCATTTGTATGTTTTGTTCAAAAAGTAATTAGAAGGATTCTATTTGTTTATTTGCTTATGGAATCATGTTCTGGGTCATGCAACAATCTCAAAAGAAACAATTTGTTACTGCTGCCTATTTGGCATTGATCAGGCCACATCTGGCAGTCTGTGTCCAGCTCTGGGCTCCCAGTACACGAGGAGGTTCCACAAACCTGAGCAGCTCTACTGCAGGCAGCCTGGGGCTGGAGTACAGTGTGTGAGACAAGGCTGAGACAGCTCCCCCTCCTCAGCATGGCCAGGAGCAGCCGAGGTTGCTGGGCTCAGCTATCTAAAAAGGATGTAAGGAGAAGCCAGAGCCAGGCTCTGTAGCAGTGCACCCCATCTATAGCAGGGGCTTCCACATTGGAATGGTTTGGGGTTTTGCTCTTTGTCCTACTAATAAGATAAAAAACCAGAAGGTTCTTTCCCAGTTTGGCTGTGTGCCAGCAAAAAAGACACCTCATAGGATCTCCTGAACTTCACCTTAGACCTGTTGCTACCTCATTGGGCAGAATGTCAAGGTACCCTGCCTCGGTCGAGACTGCAAAAGAGACTGAACAAAGAGCCTCGTGGCATTTTTGGGATGTTTTAGCAGGAGCTCAGACCCTGTTGCTCCTGGCACGGTTTTTTCTCTGCAGAGTTTGTTATTTTCATCTTTATTAAACATTTTTCTGTTTCAAACTCTACCACTGACGCCATCCTGCAAACATTTTATGCCATTTGGGATTGCTGGACAAAACCCAGAGGTGATGGACTCGCAGGGGGCTTATTAAACCTGGCTCTCAGCTAACTTCATCAAGGCTCTTCCCAAGATGCATAACAGCAGGAGAGATGGTAACTGTGACAAGGTGCAAAAATAAAAACAGGGAAACTCCAGCTAGATGCTTGGAAAGAAAACTTACAAGGAAGGAGATAAACAAGCACTGAGACTGTGGAATATCCAGCCTTCGAAATACTCAAAACTCAGCTCTATGAAACCATTAGCTCACTGATCTCTGAAGCCTTCTGCTCTGAGCAGGGTGTTGGAGTAGACAACTACATGGGTCCCTTCTGACCTAAATTACTGTGTGATTTGTGTGATTCTGTGTATCTGACCTTTTTGCTTTAAGTGCTCTTTGAGATCACTGTTTTGGAAAAAAAAGCAAGGAGAAACATAGGTCTTCCTCGCAGAAAGCAACCACTGTTAATGAAGCCAACACCCTTCTCTGCAAGGAGAACCCAAAGGTACGTACGTACGCATGCATCCACCAAACCTTACTGAGAATGGAAACAGGGAAAAAAAACAACAGATTTTTGAAAGCAAACTTAAAAGTCATGTGATTTCATCAAGTCCAAGGAAAAATGTAAAAGAACTTGATCATAATTTTGATATCATAATTTCGCACTGTCAAATCCTCAGATGAGCCTTAAGACTAAGAAGGAGTCATCTGAAAAGTAAGGGTTCAGACAAAGAGCTGTCAACTCTGAATGTGTATAAGGGATTGCTAGAGGCCTGAGATTATCTCCAAAATGTTATTTCTAACTGTTTCGAAACTTTTTGGCCGTATCACTTTGTTAACCTGCTCTTCCCTTCCTCTCCCACCTCTTGTTGTGCATTTATCTCTGGAAGCTGTTTCACAGAGCTGTGCCAGTGTCAATGTCTGCAAAGCAGTGAATGCACAACTCCCAAGGGAATGGATCACCTGCAGTAAGCTTTGACTGGAATAGCAGTGAGTTCAGGAGTCCCAGAAATAGCCAAAGTCTTCCTAAGAAATGAGAGACAAAGAAAAATACAACTTAGAAAAAATATAGGCAAAATTGAGGGTTGTGAAAAGTTCCACAGCATCTCAGACTGATGTTTTTGTTTTCTACAGATGCTTCCTTTGACATTCCTCCAAAAGAGTTTTGAGCATTCACTACATAATAACTATTTCCAAGGCCTGGATGGCATTCAGAGGTTTTAAAATAACCATCTCTTACACAATGGTTTGCAGCTTCTCTCTTTTCATGTCTTAAATTTCGTCCAATGGAGTCTCAAACTCTTACAGAACAGAATGTCCTGAGAGACCCTTGCATAAGCTCCTCACATGGATGGCTTTTTTCTCTGTTAACTTTTACATAAGTCATCATGAAAGGAGTTAAAAAATTCCTGAATATGCAAAAAACCTTGGCCTGAAACAAAGACAGAACCAAACTTTAGCTAGGCTAATAGAAACCACTTCTCATTTTTTCCCTAAATTTATCCAACAAGGATTTTAAAAGCAAGTGACATTTCAAAGACAACTTCCACAATTTTTTCATGGCCTCTATTGATGAAGAACATGGCAATGGACTCAGCTCTGTTCTGCCCTTCAACAGCAACACACAATACACAAGATTTTTCAAAGAATGCCATGTGTTCCAGGTACTGAGAAAATAGCACTGTTGTAGTTTGTGGTGACCGTAACCCACTTGGACTTTCTCCTGTTCTTTCCCAACAGCTCTTGAAAGGATTTCTCCAGGTTTCTAGATGTCTTTTTGCATCCCAGACACACTTCTTATATGTCCTCCCACTCTGAAGCTATTTATTGTACCAGGCTCTGTGCTTTTCCGCCTAAAATTCCTCCACTTTCTGAAGAAGGATTTTCCTATTAAAAAGACTCTTTCACGCCAAGAAAAGGTTAAAGATTTACCATGCATCAGCTGGGCTGTGGTAGCTTTACCTGTGCATGTTTTTAGTTTGTTTTAAGCAGAGTAAAATTTCAACAGAGCTCATTGCCAGTTCATATAACCCTTCTCTAACCACGGGTTAAGCACATTCATGCAATTAGTGATTACTCTTATCATCTGCCAGTCCTCAGAGAAAATATTGCTTACCTGCACATTGATTTGTAACGAATGATTTGGACCAGGTCATGCACTTGCCTTGCACTGGGGAGAAAGCCTGTACACTGAAATCATTGCAGCTATTTAGGTGAGCAACTGCCTGCCAGTTTGAGCAAGGGGTTCCTCACAGACTCCTTTCAGCCATCATAATCCATCCTTCAGGAGCAATTTGGTAACAAACAGTGGTTTTGAAGATCCAGCTTGTATTGAAATTCAATGTGTTTCCATCTACTAGCCAAATTTTTACTGTTATGCAAACACTTGGTATCTAAAGAGCATTCATTGCTTGCATGTCACTGTCCTTGCACTTTAATGTCCTAGAGATGACTTAGGGGCACCTGTCATTTTTCCTTGATTTAGGAAAGATCTAGAGAAGACTTAGCAAAGCCTTTAGTTTGTGGGCTTAAAACCCCTTGCAGAGTAGATATGTACATCAATAGAAGTGAAGGTACCTTTTGTTTAATGACTATTGAAAGAGATTTAGGCTATATTTTTCTTTTATGGCCAGGGGACTATACTTCAATATAGCTAGGAAGAGGTACCTGAAGCTGTGCTGAAATGTTTTTGAACTTTTCAGCCTGCTGGTTCTCCACTCCCACATCTCCATCAACAAGAACTGGAGGAGCATGAGATAAATGCAAACACACAGAATGCAACTTCAGAGCCCAGATTTCTGTCCGCCTGTGGAGAAGCCACAATTATGCCTCTCTGATTAAAAGAAAGTCTGCAGCAGCCAAGCACTGATCAAGTGTGAACAGCCTAATGACTTTGCTAGCATCTCCAACAGACCACTGATGATACAGATCCCTCTTTTTGGAAGGGAGTGATAAACCCCTTGTTCTAGCTGATTAACTTGTACATACCAGGCCACGATCCAACTGTTTCTCAGCCACCTGTGCAAGTGAAATGAAGCTCTGCTCTTGCAGTAATTTAGCCCCTAATATTTTCAGGCTGATAAAAACCAGATCACCTCAACTAATGGCAATTTTTACATAATCCTTTTTATTTTCAAACCAGCCTGATCACCTTATATTACATATAAGCCATGGCTGTGTTTATTACCCCAATGGACAACTGCATCTCCTCCAGTGTTAAGATCTTAATGACACATAAGCAAAATCATTCCCTTATATTCTTACAGATGAAACTTACATCTGTATCTTAATTAGGAAACAACTGTGTCTTCATCTAGAGAACAAGTTCTAATAGATCCTAAGTTCGTGTAAACTCTGAGTAATTTAAATTGAGTTTGTTCTGTGATAAATATTTACATTTATCATATGATAGAAGTGGTTGGGATTCACACCTGTGCAAGTAGCATGGATGAGTTCTCACCTTTCCAGACATCAGTAACAGCACCTGTTTGCCTTTGCATGGTTGTCTGAGCAAAAAGCCATGCAAAAGTAATCCCACAGTGACTGTGAACTGACTCATTCAATCCCTGCGTGGTTCAAAGATACACAGAATATGTATACAGCAGTCCCCTTGCTGATTTGCTACCTAACCTTCCTAAGTTTATGTTCTGGAAATGTACTCACTTTCCATCATATGAAAAAATCTGGAAAAAATCAGAAGTATGGAGTTGAAGTGATAGTTTCATCCTTTTTTTAATGTATCCTTTAATATAGCAATAAAATGAAAGCAGTTCCATGCTGATGACCCAAAGGCTATGGGGCACTAAAGCCAGTTAAATGGCAATCAAGCCTTCAAGTCACAAAGCAGATATGTCAAAGGCCTTGAGCTTCTTCTAATGAGAAAACATTCAGTAACCCTCTATTTAAACAATTTGAAACATCATAAGCATTTTCTCTAAGGAATTTACACAAACAAAACCTTAGAAATTAACTAAATATTCAAACAAACAAGGTGATTTCAAAAATCAGACAAACCTAAATATTTATTAATTACACTTTTGAACCTCAAGTGCTGACAGCACATTTTACCTCCCTAAAGCAAATTCTGAAGTTAGGTAATCAATACTCAAGCAAACTACTAATTTGTTCCATAAATAAGAATGCGTTCACATGCTTTGCAGAGCGTAAGGAAAAGGTGACATTCCCAGAAAAAGAGTAAGTTCAAATACTACATCTCCTGGCAAGAAAAAGTTTGAAATTCTGCCAGCTGTATGCAGAAGATAACCTAGCATGACTTGATTTCTAGAGGTAGTAACATTCTGATTTCTTCCCCTGCTACAGATTTATCCGAACAGAGTTTTTTTGCCAATTTTTCTACTGAAGTAACTGGCGGGGGGGAGAGGGGGGTGGAGAGAGTAAGCCAAGAATTTTTAAAAAAGCCAAAAACATACTCATTTTGGGGAAAAGAGAGGAAGTTTGCAAGAAATATGATTAAATAGAAAGTGAAAAATTTAAATACAGATTAAATTATGACTGCATTACCTTGGGGGATTTTTTTTCAATAAGAGATAAGGGTTAAAAGTTTCATTCTGGACCTGAGTTTGCTGCCTAGTAGCTTAAACATTTACATTTGGACACAATATATGCAAAATGCCACCATTTAAATTTGATGTTATTTGAAAGCCTCACAGATGGAAGTAATTCCACAAAATATAAAGCAATTTGGAAACAAAAGCTGCTGGTTTACATCCCCCAGTGAGCATTCAGGCAGACTCACCCAAACAATGATGCTCAGTTTAACCAAACTACCTGATGGGGAGAGATGCCCTTTCCACCTGAGAAAATCCACCTCCACAAAGTATTTTAATCAGTTTTTAAAAGAGAAAAAAGCACAAAGCAGGACTTCCTTTGTCAGAAAGAGCCTCTCCCTGTTCTGGGAAGGTAACCCAGGAAGGAAGGCCAGAGGAGAATTCCCTTTTGGATCCTGCCACAAAGTGGAGAGCTTTGAAACACCTTCAGGTTTGGTCACCCACAGCAGAAGGAAACCATTGTTTGCTGCCAACACCTGAGTGTATGCACAGAGTGAAGCTGTTTGTAGCAGCTGGTGAATGCAGCACCTCCCGAGTGCCTGTTTGAGACCCTGCTAAGATCTTTGCAAAGTAAAGCACTGAGGGTCGTGTCAGCACGTCTGCACGTTGTACTTGCCTGGCAATTTTCCAGCTCACTCCCCAGCCAGCCTGGAAATCTGCCCGAGTGTAGGATGCTAGCAAGCATCATTTGGTTCTTACTGTTTGGCTTGGCTGTCGACAGCTGGGTTTAAACTCTGCTGCACATCTGGCACGGCTTTGCAGGCTTATGCTGCTACTCACATTTTCTCAGTATCCCACATGTTGAAGGTGGGAAGAGAAAGAGAGTATTCTCCTAGACTATCCATGTTTGAGAATTTTTTTGTTCTTCTCAAGATGGACATCCTGACAGAAATCACTGGTTATCTTTTTTCACTGTGGTATTTCCCCTCCCAGAACAGCAGAGCATCAGGAGGCATTAACCAACAGAAACCTCCATAGATCCATCCTCTGGCCCTGTCGTGGCTCCTCCTTTCCTTCACATGTACATTTTCCCCTTTTTCACATACCCCAAACCTTTCTCATTCTTCAGTCATAAAGTGTACCTGGAGGAAAGGTACAGGAGAGCTGCCCACCATTACCTGCCACCTGCAGGCAAGTTGCTGGTCCCAGAACCAAGCTACAGCCTCCATCCAATCACTGCAGACACCTGCCAGCAGCAAGCACGGCTTGTCATGGTCTGGTACCAAGCCATGCGGGCAAAAAAGGTAAAAAGTGACCAACACAAATTCTAACTGAGAGCAGTAGCTGGTTTTGTTTCAGTTTTTTTTCTCATCAGCTGCACAAGACCCATGTCTGCATTGACTGGATCTTCAAGGAAACATCATTTACCTATGATCTGGGACCTGAGAGGGGTAGAAAAGACATGAAGAACCCACCAAATCCTCTTGCTGCCCTCCAAGCTGTCTCACTTCTAGGAGAGAAAGCGAGAAGATGAATCTTCTGGCAAGCTCAATCTTTTCATGCCCATCTTGGGCATTTTGCCCCAGCCATGCTCAGAAACTCTTCTGCCAGTGGCAGGAGCTTTGGGGAAGCAACAATAATATTGTTTTCACCCCAGAACATCCAAACCTCTGTTGTCCATCTTCTGACCTCCTGAATCAAGGAGAGGTTGTTGTCCTGCTGGTCTAGCCTAACAGATACTCAAGGGCAACCAAATTCCACATCCTGGCTGGATGACCTTACATCCATCTCCTCATGGCTGCCTGAATTTCTGCTGCAGACAGAGTTTTCCTCCACTCTTTCTGACATTTTATCAAAAACTTTCCCAGCCTTCAGTGGCTTATAACATCACTCCTGGAAAAAATAAAAAATTGCTTTGTTCAACTGAAGCAATATTTCTGTAAACTATTTATAAATTTGTCATTGAGTTTAAGTGGCTGTAAATAGCCAGTGCCACAAACAGAGCTGAGATGCATCTGAGGCTGAAAACAAGGGCTTTTCTCTGACCAGAGACCTCCAGGCAATGCTTTCAGTTTTCTAAGTGCCATTATTTATGGTAGACATATAACCAACCCACAGCCCCCAAATACTTTTGGCTTGTTGGTATGCTAAACCTGATGCCTGATTTGCAGCACACCTCAAATTTCAGTGCAATATGGAAGGATGAGTCAGTAAAATTCATTAACACAAACAAATTAATTAGCCCAAGTAAATGTCTTCTTTTAATTTGAATTAGTGGAGAACAAAGAGAAGTCTATCAAGACTTCTTTAGGAAAGGCAAAGTGCATTCAATTAGTCTTTACAGAAATCAGGTGTAACACAAGTCACACAGCTTTGAAGATTCTTATTTTTTGTGAAAAACAAAAATTGTCATTAGGAAACCACTGTGATTGCTCAGCAAAGCAGTAACTCACCTCCCCCATACAAATATTCGTTTTGGCTTTTACTGATGAAATAGACCAACTTCAGCTCTGAGGCTTTTCACCAACAAACACTGAACATAGTCCAGGCTAAGATGATTTTAACTGTCACAGATCCAGATGGCAGAGGGGCATGAAACAAGTCCCAGGCAGTGAAAAGACACCTCCCAAACTGAAGGTGAGTCTCATAATAAAGCCATATGTCAAGTAGCAAAAACACATGCAGCACACCCATAGGGAATCAAGTAGAGCATGAAGATTCAGTCTTTTTTTTTTTTTTACCTCAGAAAAGGAGCAAGGTGCCCCTGCCAGATGCCTTAGTGGGAAATGAGCTGAGAGAAGGCATCCTGCCAGCAGTCTGAAGTATCATGGCTGTCCCTGAGCTTCCCATGGCCAGCATTAGGTGATAGCTTCTCCTTTCCCACCACAGATGTACAGATTGCTTATTTATCCCTGCAGTATTTATTGGGAGCTTCCTACCTTGAAACTCATGTCTGTCTTCCAAGTGCACATTACACTGTGACCTCACAGCTGTGCTGAATTCTGTAATGCTATTCTCTGTCAGCACAGGGATTTAACAGAAAATTTAATGTGGATAGGCAGAGATATGCAATGTCTGAGAGATGAAAATGGTGCTAAGAGCAGCAACACCTACATTGGGCTGGTGGTGCAGAAGAGGAGAAATTTGTTTTCCTCGGAATGTCCACAGGGACCATCAAGAAAAAGCCACCACATTTTGAGTTACCAAACTCTACAGCAGGCTCACCCAAAAAGCAGGCCCTTCTCTTGATCCAACAATACTGGGGTTATTTTATCAAGACAAGGTTAAGTAGTTAGTAGTAGCAGATAAGGAGTGAGAATGAGTTACTGTGCTATTCCACAGCCCTGCAGCAGGTTCTGCCCACATCTCTAGCAAACCCTTAAAGTTTGGAGGGAATTCCCCACTCCCCATGAAGATAGCTGCCCCTCTTTCACAGCCCCACATGCACAGTTTATTCTTTCATATTTTTGAAAATACCACAGCCTCCCTTAGAAGTCTTAGCCAGGAAGCCTTGACCCAGCAGATCTTCGTTTCTGCATTTGGTATCAGGGAGAGTAATTTTGAGACACAGGAAGAGTACATTTGTAATTATCTGAGAGAAAACTGATCGACCAGATCTTTATTAATCAAAGTCAATGAAACTGCACAGCTGAGAATGTGATCCAGTGTTTACAAACATACATTTTGCAGCCAGACTGTTTTGGTGTAGTTTCTCCTCCAGAAAGGGTATTCCTATACATCTTCCTTTATTCTCCTAATGAACTTAACAAGGTATTTAGTGGCACAATTTATAGAAAGAAAAATTAATGGCATTGCATTCTTAGCTCATGTGAAAAGGAGCTGTTGTACTTCAGCAAAACAAATAGAATTCATCCTCCCACATATAGTAGAGTACTAAACTAATTAAATAGGCTGCTTATCTCAGGTATAAAATTCAGGCTTCATCTTTCAAAATGAGAGGTTTGAGGAGGGAAGAATAGTATCGTCTATCAGCTATATATATACACATATATATATATATGTCTGAATTAATCTTTGGATGCCTCCCAGAGAAACTGAGAAGGTTCTCATGTTGTCTATAGAATACAGAGAGTAACCAGAAATGGTTATAATTTGTACTTCTTTACAAGACCTTGTTCAAGTTCTCTGTAAGAGATAAGACTTTTCTAAGGTCACACATTTTTTATTTATATTATCAGTCCTAATCCTGCAAACTGCATGGTTTTGAATTTAAATATCAGACTTTTTTAGATGGCAAATGCCTGATCATCTTTCTTCTACTATGAGAACCAGGAGAAGCATGGTGAGAGCAAATTAAACCCAGAGGAATATGTCCCCAATGCTGTGTCAGGTAGAATAAAGACCAAGTTCAAAAGCACGCAGAAAACATATTAGTAATAAAGTGAGAGCTTAATAATTATAAAAGGAAAAATTTCTAAGGGAACTGGGAAGAAACTAAACTGTAAGCAATCCACAAATAGTCTTTTTGTCTTTTATTTCCTGGGTCCTCTCTGTGCTGCCTGGTACTGTGTCTTGACAGGAATAAGTTACTATAGGCCACAGATTCCAGAATCTAAAGTGCTGCTGAAATTTTTTGTACTATTTGAGAGCAACAGAGTGAGCCTTTAAAACTGGCTAAGGTCTGAACAATTCTTTTGCTGTTCCTCAGAGCTTTCATCACTTCTTCAGCAACCAGACTGCACTGCTGTTGCAGGGATTGGACAGAGACTCCTGACTGCTGTGAGCGTGCCTCGTTAGTTCAGGTGTGAGCATCAGGTTTGCATCTGCCCTTGGAAGCTGACAGGAAAACTGGTCACAAACATAGAGGCAAATCCAGGGGTAGTTTTGGAAACATGAATCAGGGAAGGAAACTGTAAAGCTGCTCTTCAATCACCTGGCACAAATTATTGTCATTTATATCTGATCTGCCCAACACCTTGATGATCTGCAATCAAACAGTAACAACAGTTAAATGTAATGATTTCACAACATTCTCTAGATATATGAAACACAGGCAGGTGTTATTTAAATGCATTGATTCAGCCACCTTTGAGAGTTAAATTGACCAGAAACAGCATGAAGTAACATACGGAAAATAAAAAATAAAATTTTTTACTGATGTGAAAACAAATCATAGATAGGAAAAAAATAACTGCTTAGACTAAAACGTATCTAAGAGGGTATGCTAAATAAATATATTTAAATCTTTTAAAGCTTTAACAATCAGACTGATATGGGCCTTCAGCGTATGATTAAGTTTTATGTGGCATCCTCAGAAGAGAGCTGCTCTTCTACATTTGCTTCATGAGTTACCACACAGAGCAAACTGAGGTATCACAGCTCAAGTAACAGCTTCAGTAACACTACAGATATTAAAAAAAAACTGTGCTGTATTCAGACAGTTAAATAGGTTTAGAACCAGACAGTACCACCACTGGCATGAAAGACCCATGGACAGGGACTTGCATCCACCTTCATATACTGTGAGATAGCAGTGGGTATCAGGGCATGCAAAATAAAAGATCTCAAAGAGAAAAGTGCAGACACACAAATGTCCACAAGTGGAAGAGAAGAACAAAAGGCAACACACAACAGCAAAACAAATATCGTCCTAAGAGATATCCTGGGGGGAGATCCATTAAGATGCAAAAATACTCAAGAATAATGTTTAAGTGCCAATTAGTGAGATACCCACTCCTGCAGCAGCATGCATCTACTTCCAGGTAGCTCATGCAAAATCATCATAGAGCTATGCCCACTGAGAGCAGGTGCTTCAATTAGAGGTTACATTTATAATGTAATTAAATACCTAATTTATTAAAAGGAATGCAAATCACCTCAGTTTCTAAGTGGCAGAAATGATATTTAGAGCACGCTACACAACACCTTTGTTTTAGGAAATAAGCAACGTATGCCCTTGATGATAGCAGTTCCAAAAATGACCTGTTGCTCACTGGTCTCCTGAGAACTCTAGTGAGCATAAAAAGTGAAAAATGGGATCACAACATTTATGAGAGACAGCTGGGACAGTCACAATAAACTGTATTTTGAGGAGGTTTTGAAGGTTTTTTAATTTTTTCCTTTTTATATTAAGAACTCAACACAATTATTTAATGTTTTTAAAAATCTTTTTTATATAAAAGCTTTTAATTGTTTTTTTTTAGTATTTCAATGGTTTGCAACCATAGTGGTTTGCCTTAGCTCTGAGTAGAGTCACCTCTTCGAGCTGTTGTGCTTTTTGTGCCTGTTCCTCAGTAACTTTCTAGTGTGCAATTGAGCATCTGGTTGATGGCCACCATTCCCATTGCAAGACCAATTCAGATGATTTGTTTAACAGTAAGTCCCATAATGTAATGGGGAAAGATTAGAAGCAAGCAGCCCTGCAGAACTGCTAGAATACATAACCATTTGTACTGGTGTTTAACTCATATTCCGTATGACCCATTGTTAACAAGACAGCTGCTTCACCGTGGGAAGTTATTTATGCATTGGAGAGACATGCTGGGAAAAAACAGGCCAAGCAACACCAAAATATCCAATACTAAAATAAGACTTACATAAAACAAAAGGATGCCATGTATCTTCTCAGAGCATTACTAAAAAATATTTCTCATTTACTACGGCCCTTTTTTAGGTGAGAGTATGGGACAATCTCTCATTGGAAAAATTCTGAAACAAAAAAGTAAAACAAGGATCAAGCACTGCAACAGCACCTCTCTCCCCCTAGCCCAGGAGCAAAACATGACAATACCTCCATGCAGTGACATTCCTTCAATCCAGAGATCCAACAGCCCCTGGTGGAGCAGCTCTCACGTTGGATTTTCACCTTTTTTCTTCTTGTCTGGGAGTGAATCCTTCCAGAAGTGAAGGTGTGTGGCTCATTGGCTGCCCACGCAGACTCCAATGAAGTCAGCTGGACTCAGATTTTGTATAGGCAAGTATCTCCCAACTTGTTGCAATATTAAAGCCAAATTCTGCAGCCTACAAAACACAATAAGGACATCTTTCTTAATGCTTTCTGGTTTAGTTTGCAGTTTGTTTACCCTCCTGTCTTTCTTCTCTTGGTTGCTATTAGATTATTTAATAAGAAAGCAAATAACCCTCACCAAAACAAAAAGTAGATGGAAAGGTGTCCTGGTTAAAATATTTTCTTCTTTGAACTCAGGTAATCACATCTACTCAAGTTCTCATCTGCTGATAAAACATAAATAGTCTATTGAGGCCATGAGAAGAAGTAATTTACAGCTGCCTTTTTCAAGGGCTTCATTAACTATATGCAATGTCTGTTGAAATAACACTATTTCCTCCAAATGTGATACAGCATGTTGGGGATTTTTGCTGGTTATCATTTGATTATTTGGGATTTTAAGAACATATGTGATAAAGATCATGTTACTTATGTATATATATTTGTGTACTTGCACATAAGAGTATTTTCTTTGCCTATTTTGGTGTATTTCCAATACAATATTTTTCAGAGAGATAATATTTTCACCGCTTTCTTATATGTGGTATTTCATGCTGTTACTTTTAAGTAGCCCACTCTGCACCATACTGTTGAGCTCTAAGCAGAGAATCAGAAAACCAATGTGGAAAAATAGGGATCCTTCATACCTAACACCCATCCTTACATTGAATTCGGACTAAGTAACTTTTAATACTTGTTAATTTCAAATGCATTTTTCTTTGCCTCTTACCTCAGCCCAGGAAAAGCCCTAGAAGTCACGTAATTCAAAATGATGATGCTGAATAGCAGTTTGCTTTGGAAAACAAGCAAATGCAGAGCACTGTCAGACCTCTGGCTGGTGCCACACTGTTCCCATAGAGCAGTGCCCATGAACATTTCTAAACTCTTTTTTCCTTCACTGGGATGTTGCTACCACAATATACAATTTTGCTGCTTTGAGAATTGTCTAATTTCTACATGGTAAAGTTCTCTTTTTTCCCACCCATAAAACACTTAGAGAGGCTTTTACTATCTGTGCAGAAAAATCTAGGCAGGTCACCTGTTGGCTTCCAGATGGAACGTAAATGTTTGGCTTGGAATATTGCAGTTTAAAATAAAACTGCAGTGGCATACTACCACGAGAGCACTGAACTATTCCTCTTTATTTACTGACCTGGCATCAACCTCAGAAAACAACTCCTGTTCTGATAAAACCCAAGGAAATTGTTCCAAATTATTTCATATGTTCTAGTGCCTTGCACAGACAGGGCTTTTAATTTGTCCAAATATAATTGAGTTTGTATTGAATAAACAAAAGAAATATGTGAGAAATTTATGAGCAAGAAGGAAATAAAGAATAGATAGTTCTTAGGGAGAATGACCACTTTCTCACTGCAAACAGATTTCTGTCAAAGGCGTAAAAAATATCTGTTTTCAGGCAAATTTTCCAGTCTACGCAAGTCACATATACCAGCCTAAACAACTACCTAAGTAAATAAAATCTGCTAAACATTTCTGACAGTCATTATGGAGGTTTTACCTGTATCCACAAACATGAAGATATCATCCCTTCTAACGAGATAAAACCAGGTTGTCCCCATGGCACAACCAAGCCTGAAAATGAATTGATAGCAATACGAGATACTGCATACTATGACACAGGGAATTTTCAAAGTAATGAATTTTTCCATAAGCAAGAGGAAAAGTCAACAAATATGAAAGCTACTTAGTACTGTCTATGTATTTGCATATTCTTCAGTAGCATTTACCAGTTACAGTTAAAGGGAGAGTAACTTCTGCAGCAAAGGAGGAGTTAGATAGCAAATAAAAGCACTAAATGCCACTCTAAAAAAACCCAAAAGAAACAATACAAGGCTTGCCACAAATTTGTTTAAACATTTGCTGGGACTTTGCTCTCACTGCGGTTAGAAACATACCACTCTAAGGGGAACAATATCATTTGCTTAGCCAAGACTCTGGTGCAAGGGGTGGATGCTCTGCCTCCCAGCAAACTGCAGCCACCAGCCTCTGCCTTGTCTTTCAGCCAGGAGAATGGGGTCTTATAAGGTTACATTGCCTCCATGATTAATAACCCTGTGACTGCTTTAGCTCCTAGAAGTACGAATTACACCTTTACCATAACATCCCTAATGAAAAGGAAAATTATCTGTCTGAAAAGTAGGACACAGAGCCAGGAAATTAAGAAAATGAGATAGCAACTCATTTCCAAGAGCTGCTGAAGGTACTGCCAGGAGCAAAAGTTATTCTCACTAAGAGATAGCTACCAATCCTGCTTAGTGGTTGATGGTCACCTAGGGGTGGTCACTTCCCTTGTCTTAACCCTCTAAATGAAACCCTAAACAGGACCTGCAAATTTTCTTACTTCCACATGAATAGCATTGGTAATATTTGGAAATCATCTTTGGAAATGCATCTGGTCAAAGTTTTCCTGAGCTTCACTGGAATATCAACATTAAATAATAATAGTGAAACTTTTGCTGCCAGGAGTCTGTTATCTCTGCTCTGCTCAAACAGCACTGCCTGAAGCAGATACCATCAGCTGTTATGATGCTGGTAATATACCAAACACTGTCATTCCACATTTAAGGGATCCAAAACAACAGGAATTACCTTCATTTGTACTATGAAATCTAAAGAATGCTTCTTTTTTCTGCTTCAGTGGTATCTTTGGACTTGACATCCGTCAAGAAACTGTGACTCCAAAGAGAAAATTACTGAGACAAAGTATTTCTCCACTACCCTCTAATTTAAAATGACAGGTGCAGATGTGTCTCAAGAGACTGACAGTTTTCTTATTGCGCTTTGCATTTGAAAGGCATGTGGGGGTTTTTTTTCAGAATGTTTTTATTTCTTCTCTTGCTATGTCAGTGGCCAAGTTTGAAAGTCAAGCCTTGTAAATCACACAATTCCTGGAAATGAGTTTCAGACCTCTGAATGCTGACTCACTGGCAGTTAAGTACGTTTTCGTAAGTAGCTCAGTAACTTTTAGAGCCAGGATTTTCAGAAACAACCTTCTGTACTGCAGACTGTTGACAGGTAAAATTATGTGCCAGTTTAAGGTTGAATGGAGGACTTTTTATTACCTGTCTCAATTGCATTCATTCCACTGATTAATTAAATGGCTAGAATTATGGGCAGTGTATACCCTACTTGTAAAGTCTGGCTACATAGTTAATAGAAAGCATTTTAAAGCACTACATCCAATATTCCCACTTCCAGCACAGATTAAGAGCATTACATACAGCCCTCAAATTGCTCACCTGGCCTCTGCTGCTGTGGTACTAAACCACCAAAAAGCATGAAAGAACTGTCAAGACTGCTCATGCACACAAATGGTGGCTGAGGTATCCTAGTGGAGGGCGACCTTCATCTTGAGAGCAATCTGGGAGCCAAGGTGTGTAAATCTCATGGCTTTAGCTGCTTGTGATTCCCTTCCCTTGGCTTACTGGTGTAAGTTACACCTTAGGGTGAAAGCCCTGCAATGAGTTATCCCACTCAACACTCGAATTACTCAGTGAGTTCAAGGAGGTGCTCTAGAAGCCCCAGCAACAGAGCTCTTCTGGTTATGTGCTGGTCCCAGGTCCCTCTGTTTTCCCTGCAGCCCTCAGCCATGGGAAGGTGGGTGTCATTTGGCATAGCTACAGTGAATTGGCTGTTTCTGAGAGATTCTGGTGAGGCAGCTTTTTCTAGAAGCTGCCAAGGACCCTGGTGCTGGACATCAAAGGGGTACAGCATGCACATTCCACTTCTGGAAGGCTTAGTGCCATTAGGTGTTAGAATGGGTTTTCATGCCTGCACTTGCCTTTCTCTTCTTTAAGTATTTCTGCAGTGAGGAGAAAGTCTGTCTGAGGCTGCTCTGGGTAATGATCATGCTCTTGACTGAGTGGTAACTTCTTCCACCTGGAATACCTTCTCCAAGCGTGCAGCCACTGTTGGGCTTTCACCCCGAGGACCACAATCAGTGGAAGGAAGGGGCTCCTGCAGGATGCTGGCTATTCTGACAAAATACAGCTAATACTTCTGTGTGCTAAGCTGACAATTTTTTTGCTACCTCTCTTCCCACCATCAGTTCATGAAACCTATCCCTGCCCATACCAAGACACTTGTTTTGTCCATTTAGGAAGAATATTTCCCTTATTCAAGAAACTGGTCTAATCAAACTGGTAGCTCACATCATGATTTTGCTTTACTCAGTCTGAAGTTTGGAAAAGACAGTGACTCACAAAGGCAAAAACCTGAAGAGATGAACATGCAGAAGGGTACAGGTGACCTTTAGCTTTGCTCTTTCTGGCTGGATCACGTTGCTGTGCCTGAGCTGAGCTGACTCAGATGTTGCAATCTCTCACACTCTCTTTATACTCCTTGCAAATCACAGTACTGACAGTGAAGAAAAAGAGATGATGAAAAGTGACCAGGGTCTGGAAATAATTATTTCATTACCCTGCAATCCACAGCTTCACATTCCTCAGGCTGGAAGTATCCTGATATCAGATATCTTATATTATAGGAATAATCATGTTATTATTGGATTTTTTATTATATATCCTATCCTATTATATAGTGTTATAAGGACAGTATATAATATACACATATTATATATGATATCCTATAATGTTGGATCTCTTGACTTCAAGAAAACACCTCCCTGCTTCCAGGTTTCTTCTCCTGGGCTTTCTATGCTATAGGACCTTCATACTTTGCTATATACAGGGGACATACATGGTCCTTCCTGGCAGCCTCCAGGTGGGCATTGCCCCTGAGAATTCCCATTTTCTTGGGCTTCAGGAAGGCTTTTCCCAGACAGATCCTTCTCTGAGAAATCCTGACTCAAAAGGAATGAAACAGTTTGGGCATTTGGATTAAACAATTAGTGTCAGTTCAAAGGAAAATCCAGGGGAAAACTCAAATATATTTTCAACATATACTTTTGAAATTATTTTATCATGCAGCTTATTAAAAAATAAAAACAATATTTCCCCAAAATAAATCAAAACTTTTTTTCAGGGGAACTAAACTTTTACTTGGGTCCTTTAATTGACACTTTTCCTCATTTTGAATAGAAGAAAATCCCTCCAACTTTCAATTTTAAACCAAAGGGAATTATTCTCTCAAGTCTCTTTTAGCTGGCCACAGAAATTAAAACAATTTCTTTTCCATTGTGTTCTGTGAAGGATCTAAAAGCCCTAGATTTTCTCCCTTACAATAAAATCCAAACAAAATTCACATATTGATAGACAAAATCTATCTAAATCTAAAGCTAGCCTAATCTGGGTTGAGCAGAACAGAATTTTCTGGGTTTTTTTTAGATGAAGTAGGTGCAGAAATAAGGCTACTCTAAAGCCTTAGAGCAAATTAATGGACTTTAAAATGAAATACTTTCTAAGATTCTGTTCATTTTTTTTAAAAAAAGCAGGCTAATACCAAAATACCAGCCTATAACAGAGCTGTTTCATGTGTTTCCTTTTGCAAAGTACCTGGATTCTCCTAGTCAAAGGCAATTTAAATGAAACTACACTGTTTGTTGGCAGGTTTGTAAACACAGAAGGTATGGTTAACACCTCAGCAAATCACACAAAAAATGTACTTACAAGCCAAATAACCCACTGATTCCTTGGACTGTGTTTTTCAAACGTGTACAAGAAAATGGACAGGAGTACTACAGCCTTGCAGATGCAGAGGAGAGGCAAGCAGCCCTTGCTGTGCCACAGGGACTCTTTCTGGATGGGTCAGAGGGACATAATCCAACAAAACCTCTGCTGTTCATCCTCAGCCTGTGCCACTTGCAAGGACAGCACAGCATGTAACCCCCCCAGTGCCTTCACCAGGTAGGGAAGAGCTCTTGTGCCCTCTCTTTGTGGAGGAATAAAGATGGATTGGCTGGAGATGGAAATATGGAGGTAAGGCATTGACTCTTGTAAGGTAGCTGCACTGTGCCAGTGGCAAAACCAATGTATTTCAGAAAATCCCTTTTTTATTCTGCCCTGACATGGGGTAGCTCTGGCTGGGATAGGTCCTGTGGGAATGTTTCTCCTGCCTTAACACTTTGGAGTGGATTTTGAAAAGTGCAAAAGGGAATTAGCATCCAAAGGACAGCCAGCAACTTTTAGTTGCATTTGCATCTCTACCTTTTTGAGGGGGGTTGGAAATCTAAAGAAATAAGAGAAGACAGAGGACTCACTCATATCAAAGTATGTTCTTAAAACTTCTATTGTTTAAGGACTTGTACATCTAGATTCTTACCAGTAACTGCAAGGTAGGAGTTGATAAATTCATTCCCACTTGAGAAACCCTTCAGGAAGCCAAAGCAGCTTATCAATGTCATTAAAGGATTTCACAGATCCGTGGGTTAAAATGAGTGAGGGTTTTCTTGCTAGGAGTATTGCATTTTAAAAGTGCATTATCATCTAAAACATTTCTTTGCTCCACTTTCATGGGGTATTATTGCTATAGCAATGAATGGAGTCAGGCTGCACGAGCTTTCTCAGTTCACTTTCCATTTTCCTGGCTGACATTTTCCCAGTCTTAGCTGGATCCCTACAAAACAGGGCTGCCAAGGAGCAGAGTGAGAGGACATTTCACTGAACAAAACCTTCTCCTCTGCCAAGGGCAAGGACCATTCCCCACCCTCTGGGATTCCTGCTCAACATTCATGTCTTTTGCTGCATTTTGCTGCAAGCATCAGTTTGCCAAAGGAACACACAGTAACTGCTGTGGGGTTTTGGCATGGACTGGGAGTGCTTTATAGTTAGACAGCTCAGCTGGGCTGACTTCTCAAAGTGCTGTGAAAGGTGAGATCCAGCATGCAGGGAGAAGCATGACTCTCCCCAAATGACCACTTCTGAAAGTTTGGGCATGAACGTTTATCTGCCAGCTAAAGCAAATTAGTAGTAGTTCTTCTGGGGACTTCAGCCTAAAAAAAAAAAAAAAAAGGAACCACTGCACTGTCATGAATTATTTCCTATAATAGTTCTGGGTTTCATTTCTAACTGTAAAAAATGAGCAGAGATGTGGGCTTGCACTCCTCCAAAACAAGTTTCATGGCTGAAGTTTTCCCTGCACACATTATCCCCACATTTATTTCCTGATGATCCATTATTTTCAACTACCAGCTTCCCTGGATTTCTTGCTGAGATAAAGCAGACTCCTCCAGCACCATTTAAAATGGGATTAAAACAAACTGCAAATTAGACCAAGCACAGCAGGAGCTGAGCATCTAAAAGCTACTTCAGTTCTCAGTATTGATTCCCTAACCATCCTTTCCTGGTCAGCACGCTTCTGCATGGAGAGGCACAAACACAAACATCAGGCAATCATGACTTGCCACTTCATGTTTTGAAATTAAAGGAATAATTCGTGAATCCAGATCTTTTTTTGGTTATTATTCTAGCCCACTGCCTTTCCAGGCTTCCCAAATAGAGTCTCTCTTGAAAGCAATATATGATTAGAAAAAATCTATTAAAAGTCAAACTTCCCTGCAGACTAACTTATTTGTCATTCACCAGACATTGGTCAGGTATCTCTGCAGAGCATTGCATGGTAGTGCAGTGTTAAAGTATATTTAATCTCATCTAACCTCAGGGTATTAGGAAAAAAAGTGAAAAATTATACCATTTTCCTTCTCATACCTTGATTGACAACATGGTGGACCAAAGGAAATTAATTTGATTTCTCCACATGAATCTCTAAATTCCTAAGACTAACTGAGGTAATGAATTCCCAGATAAAGCTGAATTTTGATCAAATAAGTGCCTAACCCAAGAGAACAATCAGGTGCTTTTACCCAGTGGCTCCTTGGCAATGTGAGAAATGGGAAACAAAGCCCAGCAACTCGGGTGCCCGAGGACCCAGGCAGAGCAGTGCAGAATGGGCAATCCCCACCTGGCTCAAACGGGCAGTGAACACACGGGGATCAGCCACGTTCACCTGCAGCTGCACCCCTCCTACTCACTGCATCTCCAGCACAGCCCTGGCTGCTGCAGCAGCGCTGTGCTCCGGCTACACCCTTTGCAACCAGCCTTGGATTTTGCTGGCTGGGAAGCAGCATTCCATCAGCACGGGTGCAGGGCTGAGGGGGCTCCTGGCCGGTCGGGACAGCCATCATCTGTCCTCTGTCCCTCAGGTCACTGCCTGGTTGCTGCCGCCTTCGCACGGTGTTTCACCACTCAAGGGTTTGGAGCCAGCTAAAGCATTTTTCAGATCTACTCTGATTGCTCTGAACCCTGAAAGCTTAAAAAGCCTCTACAAACAAATGTGGTTTGTCCTATTTACCTAAATGCGTGGCTTAAAAAAAAATCCAGCAAAACAACAACAAAAAACCTCACCTCAAACCCATGAAGAATTAAAGTGAAGACAATGCTGTATTGAGCATTTCACACACAGGTGTGCTTGCTTCAAGGACCATCCTGCATTTCTCAATTCTTTAATTTCACTCTCAGCAGCCTTCATTTCATTTCCAACTTTTCACTGTTATTTTCTTCCCAATATTTTATTGTCTCAAAAAAAGCAGAAATATAATTCCCTATTTGTGAACACGGTGGCCCCAACTCTAACTCCCTATTTGCAATATGCACACTGATAATACTGAGCTTGTCCCTCACAAGGTCACCATAGAAATACATTTAATTTGCTCAAAGAAACCTTCCTAAATTATCTTTCTCCAAAGAGCCAAGACTCTAAGACTATACACGCTGAAAAACATGTTGTATTTTTAGCTTGTTTCATATTTTCTTGAAAATTGAGGACCCCGCTCAGCTGTCACTGAAAACAGTTTCAACTCCTGTTAAACTGAAGGCACAGCATTTACCGTGGTACATGATTTTCCATCAGCATGATGCTACTTAGACCAAACAAATGTGCACTTCTCAACGTTGTACTATTTCCACTAATGGAAGGCTGCATTAAAGTATTTGTCCGGTTAGATTTGCTTTTATTCTTCATTAATTTGGGAATGTAGGAGGAAAATTTGCGGGATGGCACCACTAGAGGGACTCGGTAGGTGGATGAGAAGCTGCCGGGAGGTTATTCCCACCCCGGCGGGGAGAGGACAGACGGGCTGGGCAGAGAGCCACGACACACACCTGCACTCCTTCTTCTGTGGGTTTAAAACAAACAAACAAAGAACCCACAACAAAACCCCCCTTTTTCAGTTCTTTGTAACCCATCAAAGAAGCAAATGAACTCGGCATTAAAGGAAGGGTAACACTGGAGAGAGCATCCCTGAGCAGTGTTCTGGGAACAGTTTCTTCTTCAGTGCCTTGCAGAGCACTTTATGTCATTCCAAGGAAAGGTTTTGTCTTATTTTTCCAGGTGTTCAGGTAATGGAATATCTTAGAAATTTCAGTTCTCAGACACAATTTCAGGGATCTTTTTGCTAATTTATTGCCTTTACAACCTGACTTCTAAAATATTGGTTTGTTGGAGCCTCCCCCTGACTTCCCTGGGCCTTGATTCCTGCCCTTAAAAATCCTCAAATCTTCGATCTGCAAAACACTCCTGCTTATAATTCAACTTAATGCCTGACAGCTGTTTCAGTTAAATTAGTGAGAAAATGTGTGTTTTGTTAACAGGAAATTTGCTATACAAGGCCTTTGGATTGTACTAGAGGCTGTCTTTGTTTTGAAGCTTTGTATAGTACTTATTGTGTATTTGGCACCAAATTGTACTGAATATATTGTAGTAATATATAATACCAAAATACTAATATTAGCCTGTATAGCTATTTCTTAAGTATGAGAGTAACTATTAAAACAATGCATCTTCAGAAACCACTTTGTTGGTTTAACTTAAAGCAAATGAGAAAGGCAGCCCTTTCTTTCCTAGAGAGACTTTGATGAAGTTTCCCATGGAAGGAAACAGACTTGCCTCAGGCATGGTCTGTTTCTCTTCAGAGGCTGTACCTCAGTCATTCCCCTTAAAACTGACTTGAGACAGCCAGCTGTGCACAACAAACTGCAGCTGGAGAGTAAAACCAATGCAGAGTTTGTGGAACCAGATACTGAGAAATCTTGAACTCCATAAAACAGAAGTATTTCATATTTTACCCAGCGAAATATGGAACCAATTAGGGCACTAAATGTGACAAACTCAAGCTGTTCAATTTTTTGCAATCATACTGAAAAGCAGTAATGACAATTACATGGCACATATTTGCCTTTGCCTGAGGTCAAATGCCTTTTCCTTTTGAGACATTTCTTTAATCTACTGAAGGCTGCATGGGCCTTACCAGCCTCTGTGGCTCTTTGCATTCTATGATGGGGATGCCAAGGCAGAAGCATTTGCCTTTTGGTTTCACTACTGCACTGTCAAAGTGGGTACTTGGACTGACACACTTTGAACTAACATGCAGCTGGAACAGGACCTTGGTCAGAGCACCCAGGCTGAGAAAACCAAAGCCCTTGGCAGGGCAGCCATAAGTGTCAGGGGTGCCTTTCATGGTCTCCAGCATCCAATCGCGTTGTCTCCAGCATGTACCCAAAAATGTGTAGAGAGGACTCTCTTACATTTGTCATGAAGTCACTACAGGTTTTAGCTTTCAGGATTTAGACACTAAAAGATGATTCTTAGCATGTAATTCAGATAGGATCACGGCAACACACACCACACAGAGACACAACATCCTAGTTACAGATTGGTCTGCACAACCCTTCAGATGCTTCAGTTAAGTGAGAAGTGACTGTCCTGCTACCCAGCCTTGCAGCCAGGCTTCCTCTGCTGCTCCCTGCTGCATTCCCAAGGGCAGGTACCACGTCTGGTATCAGAAGGGAATGTTGTCACTGCACAGATCCAGCCTACAGACTGGTGATCAGCCACAGCTGTAGGACTCCAACTCATGGGAAGGATTTTGAGCTCCAAATTCATCAAGCAAAAAGTGACCAGGCCTAACTCCACCACCAGAAATGAGGCAGGCTAACAAGGCATCTCTTCTATTTGTTTTATATATTGGTGAAAGAATACAACACTAAGTGTCCAAGTACCAGAGAACAGTGAGAGCTCAGGTATAATTTGTATCTAGTGCTTTCTGTTAGCTAGTTGTAGGCAGGTCTGAGCCTATGAGAACAAAGAAATTGGGTTAGACCAAAGAATCACCCATTGGAGAGTAACAAGCAGCATTTATCAAGGACTGCATGTGCCTGTAGAAGGGCTTGGGTCACCACGTGGACATTCTGGGTCACTCTGGTCCCCTGTGTCTCTGTACTGATTGTAAAAGAGGTCTGTACCAACCTCTTAAGCCACGTGCCAGCAATAGATGCACTCATATGTCTCTGCAGACCTTCAGTTTGTCCTTGAGATACATAAATCATGTAATGGTATATTTTGCTTGCTGCTGCAACAGTAAACAAAATAACTAGGCTCAGAGTAGCACTAAGGCAATACATCCCTGTTCCAATCGGAAAACTGGAGGAACTGTGTCGTTGAAGGGAAGAGTTCAGCCTGGGACCTGTGGGTTGGAGGAACAATTTTAAATAAATTGGTTCTCATCCTCTCTAAAAATACATAAAATTGCTCCTGCTGTTAAATTACCATTTGCTGGTACCTGGCAGACTCCTAATTGATTAGAAAAAACTAATTTAGTGCAATGAATTATTTGCAAGTGAAGTATCTGAAATATCTGCTTTATTAATATTTTTGATGTAAAATTACTATTTTATTCCGATGTCTTAGCTTGTTAGAGTTCAGAAAAGTAACTTAAAGGAAGGCTGAGTAAAACCAATCCCTGGTGCAAAAGCAGCTCAATGAGCAGTCATGCCAAGGATGAACTTGTCCCAGGGTAACTGTTAATTTTGTTGGCATTGCACCATGTTAAACTTATCCAGATAGTTCAAACTTATTCTCACATGGGAAAAAATAAGACTCTCATTAGAATTTGGCAGCAGTTTTTTTTCCTGCTAAATTATCTTGACCTTTCCTGTGAAAGTTCAGAATTTGCCAGTTAGCAAAAATTCAGCCAGGATTCCACCACTGAATTCTACATGAATTCAGGTTTAGAATCCTTCCCTCCTGAGCCCTGACCTTCTCCTCAGGTAGAGGTCACATCATGCCCTCCTTCACACTTGTCACCTTTTCATCCAGATGAGGACACTTTATAGAAGAGAAGTCAAAAATATTTATTTGGGGAATGTCTTTTATTGAATATCCAAAGTTTCTTCTAGTTACAGTCCATATGGATGGCCACATGCAAGACTGCTTGATTTGTGAAACATGATGAAAAACAGCTCAGTGTTTGTGGCTTTTTGTAAGAAGTCTCTTCAAAATACTGGAGTTTCACTGAATTCTGAGTCTACTCAGGCTTCTCCATCAACACTTCCATCCAACCAAGCACTGTCATGTTTAGAGTGGTATGAAGGGTTTCCAGCACAACACATGGGATGCAAGAATCTTCAAAAGATTCTTGCAACCTTCCAAATATCTTCTCAGTTTGCAAAGGAATGGGACATTTGAGGTAAGGTTTCTTGTCAGATATCTAGCAAAATTCAAAGCTTGAATACAAACCAGTAAAGAACTGCAGAGACCAACTCCTCCCCCCGCAAAACTAACAAAGTATCCAAACAAAACAACCATTAAAAAAAAAACAAAAACAAACCAAAAACACCCACAAGACCAAATTACTGAAAGTTCATCTCCAACTTCGTCCTGCTTGATGACTGGCACACGTCCCGGCACACTCTGCCCTTCCCTGGGCTTTCCTGGACAAGACTGTCTCTTCACATCCATCACCACTCGCTGGTCGTATCCCAGCTTGGTCAAGATGCAAACATCCTGAAATCTGCTGTTCCTCTTTCCCTTCCTTCTAGATATCACTAGAGATCCACAGCTGCAAACACAAGAATGAGATGTATTTCGCTCTCCTTTTCTTCCCTACTCAGAAATTCTGGTTTCACTTAAAATCTTGAGGTATCTGTAACATGAACATTCCCCACTCCTCCCCTCATCCCTTTTTCTCTCTTGCCATCTTACTTTTACATCTGTTTTTATCATGTTTTTCCACCAGCCAGTTCAGTCAGATCTTTTCCAACGTTACGTTATAAAAGAAGTGTCTTGAGAAACAAGAACACCTCAACAAAGCATCAGAACCTGGCTTGTCCCCAATGTTTCAGAGCTCAAATATAATACAGAGATAAGAGAAATGATAAAATTGGAGAAGGGGAGACTGGGCTGAGTCATACTATCCCCATACTTTGTGATTTGTTAGATTCATGCATTTACTTTATATTATTTCCTATTTATAGCATTTAGTAGTGACTCACAAAGCATGAGAGCCTTAAGCTGCCTGAAGCCCTTACAACCAACAGTCTGAGCACCCTCCTGTCTAACCTGAGGCAAGTGTGACATCCAGCCCTGCACAGCAGAGTTGAAAGTAGCAAACTTCAGCTACAAAAAGCAGTGGGAGTTTTTCACTTGAACAGCTCCATGTAGGAGGAGCGAGACAAGCAATGAATATGCTGCAGTCTTGGCATGGCTTCTTTCCTGCTTTTTATGATCTCAATGGTCTTAGAGGTCATTTTTCAACTTTAATGATTCTGAGGACAAGACAGATTTTGCCATAAGTGTCTAATGAAAGCAGTTCCCAGCTGAACTGCTGGAAACAGGGTGACACTAAGAAGTTTCAGTCAGTGTGGGATACAGCCCCAGCATGGTCCTCTACCACTGCTTTTGGTCATCAACCTCCACAGAAAACAGGCATAAACCACCATCCTTCAGACTCAGTAGGATTTTGTACTTCCATCCTATGTGTGCTGCAACTTACACCTGAAGGTGTCTTATGGTCTTGCCAGTGTCACCGTGTTGATCCAAAGGCAGCTTCACAGGACATTGGTTTCAGACACAAAGTTGATGTGAATAGCTCCTACTGGGGTTTTCCCTTGGGACTCTGCATTCAAACTGCAGTATCCCTTCTCATTTGTGATTGACACACCCAGAAAAATTGCCCGATCAGCCAGATCACTTTAACCACTTATCCTGACTGAGCCAGCACTCTGAAAATCCATGGCTCCAACAGAGTTTCTCCATGTAACTTTCACTTCAACGAGACGCATCAGAATAGTCAGTACTTGAAAAAATACCAACATGCACCCAACCACGTCAAGACAGAATAACACATTTTAGCAGGAAATACCCAAACTGGAAGTGACCTTCACCCTCAGATATGATTTGCACTAACCAGTATAGTTATCCTGACAGCCTAGAAATTATCGCATAGGCAGGATGTTATTTCTCTAAGAAAGACTGAAGCCTTGTGATGTGGTGCAAGGAGAGACTATGCAGAGCAAAATGCTGGTTTTATACCCTGGAGCAAATCTAAGATAGATAAACTAGTTTCAATGGAAAATATTCAGTCTTCCCTAATATTCAATTTCATTTATATAAGAGAAAACAGCGTTTATGGCTTTAGGCTTTTTTTAAGAGACAAAGATTTGCTTTGTGAAGATTTTTAATATAAGGAAATACCCCAAGCAAAACTATGTTTTCAGAAAGCTTAAATACTCAGTACCAAAGCAGTATTTCCAAGGCTTAAAGTTCATCCCATCTCTCTGTGAGTATAACATGAACTTTCCTATCAATGCCTAGGCATTCCCACTATGCTTTTATCCAATGAACACTAAGATTTCTTCCATTTCTTCTCCATTATTAATCCATGTTTGGGGTTTTTTAAAAAATAAAATTTTCACTGACAAGAAAGTTGGACAATTTTAAGCAGTCTCTAGCTCATGATCTATGTTTGTCCTAGTTATACAGGCAGCATAAAGCCCACCAGCTATAGAGACACCAGGACTTGCTCTGTCACAGTTTAGTGAACAGGGAAACCACTTGCAGAACACCAACAAGCCAGCTGTGGTGCAGCTCTGTAGGGATGCATCTGCTCTGGAATATCAGCTGCTCAGAGGGTCCCAGGGTAAGGTCTCAGCTATTCAGACAATCATATATTTACTTATAAGGATCTGAATAGAAACAGATCAATAAATTAATCAGTACTAGCTTGGCACAAATTACACTTTTTAGCTCTGAGTCAAAATTTGGTATAGTCTTGTTGACGGTATAACTAAGCTATAAGTGGAGATTCAATTATAGTACCTCCACAAGGATGCTCTGGTGATGAAATCCAGCTGAGCTTCTCATCTAACTAATAATGTGCAGGCATAGGAAAAAAATCAAATAATTTCACCGTGCTGAAACAGGTGAACACACTAATATGCTACAATATAATTGTTTGTTGTACATTTACATGTGGCATAAGCTAGCAGGGCACGAGGCCTGAGCAGTGAAATTTGCAGACTGTCCTTCCCACTTTATTGTTTTCCTCCATGTTTTGGGGACATGCCCCCAAACTCAACTGTAGCACTAAATGCTAAACTGCAGACTTTCAGGTAATGCTGCTCATTCCACAGGTCACAGCACTCATCTGACTCAGGCTGCAGGTCTCTCTGGCCCTCTGTTTCTTTGTGAAGTGCTGCAAAAGCTGATGTCACAGAAATAGGAGTGAGAAACTTGGAGCTGTTTAAGGCAGACATGAAGGGAAATCACATGGCATCAAAATAGGGCTGTTAAACTGCAGTTCTTGAGGTAAGGTCTTCCCATCAAATCAATGCCTATATGAAGGCACACTATGGCTGAGACGAGCAGGCAACAGTGGGAAGGCAGAACAATCTGCAAGAAGGAAATTCTAAACGTGCAGGAACAGGCTGTTCCCATATCCTAAATAATGAATCAGCAGGGAGGACAACCAGCCAGGCTGAACTGTTTTTGGCTGGAACTCAGAAAAAAAAAAGTTTATCACTTTTGAAAGCAGGGATAACCTAGGAGGACAACAAAGAAGCCACGAGGTTATGAGGGTACCCTACCCTTGGGTCACAACAACCCCAGGCAGCACTACAGGCTGGGGCAGAGTGGCTGGAAAGGGCCAAGCAAAAAAGGACCTGGGGATGCTGGTTGAGAGTGGCTGAACATGAGCCAGGTGTGCCCAGGTGGCCAAGAAGGCCAATGGACTCCTGGCCTGTATCAGAAACAGTATGGCCAGCAGGGCCAGGGCAGTGATATTGGGCACTGCTGAGTGCAAACCTCAAGTATTGTGTTCAGTTTTGGGCCCTTCTCCCAGGTAACTAGCAATAGGAGGAAAGGAAATGGCCCCAGGCTGTGCCAGGAGAGGTTTAGACTGTATATTAGGAAAAAATTTCTTTGTGAAAAGGGTTGTCAAGAATTGGAGCAAGCTGCCCAGGAAAGTGGTTGAGTCACCATTCCTGGAGGGATTTACATATGTACATGTGGCACTTGGGGACGAGGTTTAGTGGACTTGGCAGTGCTGGGTTAATGACTGGACTCAATGATCTTAAACATCCTTTCTAACCTAAATTGTTCTATGATTCTGAGATCTACCTTAACAGTCCCCTTTAACAGGGGACTGTTAAATGGAAGACAATAATGAAAGCTTTATATTCAAAATGGAATAGGAAGTAAGGAAATAAATTTAAAGGTTTGCCTTTGATCTTTTTAGGAATATCTCAATATGACAAGTTGGAAAGAGAAAAAAGCATACCTTAGATCATGGAGCAGAAACCATGAAAGTTTTAAAACCCATCAGTAATCAAATACTTTTCACACACACGATATTTCAAAACAAAGAGAAATATGCACACAGTCCAGGGCTGTCTCTGGTCTTTGTCCATCCAGAGATTCACATCCCAACAGACAATGCAATTCAGAACACCAGGAAATTCTCTCCCCCAGTAAAATGCTAAGTGTGATTCAGGAAACCTGTGACCAATTTGCAGTCCTTGTCAGGTGTAAGGCAATTACTTTGTATTAGGTATGAGTTAAAGATTTTCTTTGAAAGAGGAACTTCCCCCTGCAATCTCAATGCACTTAGAGCATCTTTGCAGCCCTCCTCTGGACTCTGTCCAGCAGGCCCATGTCCTTCCTGTGCTGGGGACTCCAGAGCTGGGTGGGGTGTCACAACAGTGGAGTAGAGGAGCAGAAATACGCTTGTCCTGCTGGCCACTTTGGATACAGCCCAGGAGACGTTTGCTTTCTTGGACTGGAAGTGCACATTGTCAGCTCATGTTGAACTTCTTGTCCACCAACACCCCCAGGTCCTTCTCCTCAGGGCTTCTACTTTCTCCTCCCAGCCCGTGTTTGTGCTTGGGATTGCTCTGACCCCAGTGCAGAACCTTGCACTGGGCCTTGCTGAACTCCATGAGGTTCACCCAGGCCCACCTCCAAGTCTGCGCAGGTCCCTCAGGATGGCATCCCTTCCCTCAGGATGATATCCCTTCCCTCAGGTGTCAACTGCCCCACACAGCTCAGTGTCATTGGCACACACGATGGGCTCAGGAAGGGTAGGGACAGAGAGCTGAGGAAGGAGAGCATTTCTGAAAGAAAATGGAGTTCTGGAAATCAATTAATGGAGCAGATCGAGTTTTTCATCAGACCTTAAACCTGGCAATATTTTAAGAGATTTTTAAAGAATTTTCCCCTTTGGTCAAACAAAAACCTGTTCTTGCAATCTGCAGAGAAATGTATATTCCTGCAAATTGGCACAAACTAAGAAGAGAGATGTTGAAATACAGAGTAATTTTCACCAGTGCTGGATTGCTGAACTTGTCCAGCTTTCCCAAAACTCTCCCTGGCCCACCATGGATGCCAGGGGCTGATTTTTGCTGACTTCTGACAACTGGATGGGTGGAAGAGGTTGCTCCCATTTTTTTCAAATTACTATTTCAGATATATCTGAGAAATAAATGTAAAGAGGGAAGAAGCAAAATTTTGATCCAAGAGAAAACAGATAATTTCCTTTAAGGAAATATAACTGCTCATCTGTCTGGGACAAAACAGTCCTTGCAGGGAAGAGCCAAACCATAAGCAGTAAAATATTTATTTTTACTGGGAAAAATTGGACGTGTGTATTTATAATAACACTTCTCAGAATTGTCCCAAGTGAATCGAGTAATTGAAATGCCATATATAAGCCTATAGACCAACCTCTGTTAGACACAAGGACCTAAAATGACACATTTTTACCTGTTGTCTACAAATGGCTGAGTATTACACCTTCTACTGAAATAGCTGATACTGTCTTCATCTGACTGTTAGATTACATGTCCCTTGGGTGCAATCAGTTCTGCGACTCCTGTGCAAAACAGAATGTTATTTAACAAATCTAAGATAGAATTAAAGTCAGGGAATAATGACTAAAAGTCAGAAAATAGTGATATGTATTGGCCACTTGTACTAGTAAACCCACCCTCCGAATTTAGTTCCAGCTGGTACCATGGCTCATCTTTCCATATAAAGATTTTATTTTATTACTTATTACTTGGTAGACATTCACAGTTAAGAGTGGATAAAAAATGCAAACCACACCTTTCTGAATGCTATAAAACTTCTTCATCTCATCACCGTGGGATTGCTGTGGATGGAGGTCCAGAGTCCCAGGGAGGAGATACACAGTACAGGGGGAGAGCAGGCCCTGATTCTGGTCTGGCACTTTCTCCAACTGCCTACTCTGAAGGATATAAAGTAGGGGGTTTCATTAGCCATTGCTGAAATACACTTTTATTAGTCATTAATAGATAACATACAGAAAATTTTTACCTCACTGTTTTTAAGAGGAGCACCTACAGCTGCAACAGGAAGATGGCCAAAACTGGGCAGTTTTTCAAAGCTGAGAATGTCATTGAGGAGCACATCTGCAGGTAGAAAAGGGCTACAGATACCAGCACCAAACAGACAAACTGAAGTGCCAGCCCTCAATATCAGGTGGTGCATGCATCTTCTCAGGCATCAGAACATTGTTCTGAAGGAAGTCAGGAACCTCAGTGAGCAGGGTCAAGCTCCTCACAATTTTCTCTGCTGCAGCCCACACTACCTAGATACCATTTGTGAGGGCAGTGCTACAAATCTGGATGCAGCACTCACAGCACGACTGTCTTCTCCTCTAGTACTTCCAAAGATGTAGTGGTTAATCAAGTTCCCAGGGAGGTGTTTGGACAGCAAATGTAGATGGAAGATCTTGTATATCTTTAAAGAACAACTGCTTTAAGTGCTAAAAGATAATTCATAGCTGTCAGGAAAGCTAAAGTAAGATTCTTTTAAGAGAAAGGGATAACAGCAATTTGAAGCCCTTTTTTTTCTTTTGTGCTCCCACATTCTTCAGACAGGCAAAACCATCAGAGTTCAAAACACAGCCTTAATGAGGAGAGGAGAGGAGAGGAGAGGAGAGGAGAGGAGAGAAGAGAAGAGAAGAGAAGAGAAGAGAAGAGAAGAGAAGAGAAGAGAAGAGAAGAGAAGAGAAGAGAAGAGAAGAGAAGAGAAGAGAAGAGAAGAGAAGAGAAGAGAAGAGAAGAGAAGAGAAGAGAAGAGAAGAGAAGAGAAGAGAAGAGAAGAGAAGAGAAGAGAAGAGAAGAGAAGAGAAGAGAAGAGAAGAGAAGAGAAGAGAAGAGAAGAGAAGAGAAGAGAAGAGAAGAGAAGAGAAGAGAAGAGAAGAGAAGAGAAGAGAAGAGAAGAGAAGAGAAGAGAAGAGAAGAGAAGAGAAGAGAAGAGAAGAGAAGAGAAGAGAAGAGAAGAGAAGAGAAGAGAAGAGAAGAGAAGAGAAGAGAAGAGAAGAGAAGAGAAGAGAAGAGAAGAGAAGAGAAGAGAAGAGAAGAGAAGAGAAGAGAAGAGAAGAGAAGAGAAGAGAAGAGAAGAGAAGAGAAGAGAAGAGAAGAGAAGAGAAGAGAAGAGAAGAGAAGAGAAGAGAAGAGAAGAGAAGAGAAGAGAAGAGAAGAGAAGAGAAGAGAAGAGAAGAGAAGAGAAGAGAAGAGAAGAGAAGAGAAGAGAAGAGAAGAGAAGAGAAGAGAAGAGAAGAGAAGAGAAGAGAAGAGAAGAGAAGAGAAGAGAAGAGAAGAGAAGAGAAGAGAAGAGAAGAGAAGAGAAGAGAAGAGAAGAGAAGAACAAACAAACAAAAAAATTAAAAAAAAAAAACCACACCACCCCTAATTACAAAAATACCCACCAACAACAACAACTAAAAACCTCACCAAACCTAAACTAAATAAGTGTTCTATATTTCAGAAACTAGGCTTTTGGGAGAAGCTGCTGAGTGCTTTTCAAAGTGCTAAGTACATCTGCTTCTTAAAACTGGTTATTACTGTAAACTGTCATCATTAAGCAAGGAAATTTTGACTCACAGTTGACCCAAAGGCTGCAGCTTTGTGCACTTAACAAGGCAGCAAGGTCTGTCCTTAATCAAAATGCAGAAGAGGCAATTTACTCTGTGCTGCATCCATGTTTTTGTCAATCGCAGAAGATGCTGCTGAGTGCACAGCACTCTTACAAAGTCAGAACAGTTTTTTTGTTCATAAATATTAATTCAAGGCACTCAACCTCAAACATTTGAAAGTCTTGGCTCTTTTCTATTATTATTCATTGCACAATGATATTTTAATTGGAAATAGATAATTACCAGAATATTAATTCTGTTTAACTCTCTTGGAATTAATATGAGTTTATCTGCACACAAAGAAACACTGCAAGTTTTTATTTGGCTGCATCTTAAACCAGACAAATGTCTCACTATATTGTATGTAAACATTACACAAAATACATATTTTACATCGAGTTGCCTACCATCATAACAGAGATGTTTTTATAGGGCAAGAGCTGTGAGGGTAACTGAATTTCCCCCGCTTCAGCCTTTTAGAAAATCAAAGAAAGGCAGAGGCTCTAATTAATTTCAACTAAGAATGAAAAGTCTGTTGGGCTTGACAACAGCATTTTGCAGAAATCTGATGAAATTTGGATTTGACTGATAATATGTTAACAACATACTGTTTCAGTGAGATCCCTTGATTTTTGAAGGATCAAATTATCCCTGTAAGAAAGCCTGGTTTTGACAAAACTAAAAGAGAAAAATCAACAGAATGTTGAGCAGTTTTTAGCAGGGATATCTTGCTGAGCCATTCTTCCAAGATTTGCAGTGCTAGAGGAATTAGCAATGCCTGGGGTGTTCCTCACAGTACTCAAATGTTTGCCCAAGCAATGGGCCTAGGATAGGCCACACTGATCCTAAATATCCCCTGCGTATGACTTTTTTCCTGGGTGGAAGAGAAAAAGATTATTTTTCTTTTCTTTTTTCTGAATTAACTTACCTTCCTGCTAAATTTATTTTAAAAGCATGCAACCTGTAACATAAAAGCAGAGACAGCAACATCTTCACAAAGACTGATTTTTCAAGAAGAAGGACTTTTTACAAGGGCATAGAGTGATAGGACAAGGAGTAATACCCTGAAAGAAGGCAGATTGAGATTAGACAGTGGGAAGATATTCTTTACTGTGAGGTTGATGAGGCACTGGAACAAGCTGATGTGGCTGCCCCATCCCTGAGAGTGTTCAAAGCCAGGTTGGATGTGGCTCGGAGCAACCTGTTCTAGTGGAAGGTGCCCCTGTTCATGGCAGAGGGGTTGGAACAAGATTATTATTAAGGTCACTTGAAACCCAAACCCTTCAGTGATTCTATTACAAGTTATTCACCACCAGTGCTGAACTGTTATCCTTTAAGAAGTGTCTCTTTCCTTTTGAAAGTAGGTATAAAATAATTCAATATTCAGTGGGCCGAAGATCACGGCAGCTGTGGATGGTGCATTCTCCTAATATTCTCTAGCAAGTCCCTGGTGTTTCTGTATTGATTAGTGGATTACCCAGTCAAAAGGAACAGCCTCTGGAGGGGCAATCAGGAGAAAGACACCGAACGCCTCTGTCCCAGATGATTAAGATTGTCTCCTGAGAGATAGAGAAGAATCACTCCAAGTCTTTGCAGCAGGACTAATGAAGACTGATTTCTTGAAGCTGCAGCACAATTCCCCAGCTCCATACCCACCCCTCCCTCCTCCCCTGCAGTAACCTCAGCTCCCCTCGGTGTCCTCAGCTGCCTCTGCAGGAAGGCTCAGGCACACGCCTGTGCCACTGGAGCCAGAGGTGTGCTCTGGGCCAGCTGGCTGCTGTTGGCACCCCTGGCGAGCATGGAGCCAACAGCCTCAGGTCTGCACAGGGAGGGGACATCAGGCAGACCTGAAAAGAAATTTTTGACTTTCCCACCTTCCTATCAGATTTGAGTGGAGCTAATCAATGAGTTGGGAGTATTATTGCTAAAAGAGAGAGAAGCTTCTGAGATAGCATGTGGGTATCTTCTCTTTATTAAAATAAAGAGAAGTGGGGGAGAAATTGGCATATTCTGCACAACCTTCATGAAATGCCAGGCTTTTGGAGGCTAGAAGTGGGATGTCTGTCTGTATAAAGTTTCTGAGCAGAAGTTCAGGCATCGACCTGCCAGTGCTGCTGCTCTGTTCCTCGACCTTATTCTCCCTCTGCAATAGTCATTTTGAGTAAAGGGATCTTAATGCTGCTGAGTTCTGAACTTCAAATGGTGGACTCCCGCTTAGATTTGAAAAACATACATTTCAACTAGTCATTCACCTATGGCAAAGACACATCAAAAATCTATGCTGGCAGTGAATTAATCATGTACTGAAGTATTTCTCGAGCAGAGGAAGCCATTGCTTTCTTTCATAACAAGTCAGGTTTAATGCAAGTAAATACATGGACAAAATATATCCCCAGCTGCTCTTTTAATTCCAAGTTCTCCTGTTTTCACAAGGAAATAAAATTTTAAAAAAACCAATCCCTACCAAGCCTGAAAGCAGAGCAGCACCATAACTTCACACGTGGAAAGAAAAGCAGTTTGCTGCATTCAAAAATTCTGACATATGGTCTCTTACTTTAAAATTCAAATAGTGATGATAAAAACTATAGGCAAAGCAACTGCTATTAGTAAAGGCATAAAAGAACTGTTTCAGAGCAGCACTCTGAGAAAGTACAGCTTGGGGCATCTGTTTCCTTCCAACTTTGGTGCCCCTGAGATGCACTGTAAGAGGGGGGCTTTGAGAATGCCAGGACCTCAGTTTGTAAGTAGGGAGATGCCAAAATGCCACGTGCAGTTCATGGTGCCAGGAGAGGATCCTGCAGGGAAATAGGGGTGAGACCGGCGGGATCCTGAGGCCAGAGGGGTCCTGCTGGCCTCACCCCTATTTCCCTGCAGGATCCAGTATCTGGCTGATAAAACCGTGGGTTTCAAAGCTTTCCTGCCCCCCTCCCTGGGCCTGCTGAGTTACCCAGCAGTCCTCCTAGTCATGGGCAAAGCCCATGTTATCATGAACACGCTTTAAAGCAACCTCGTGCCACATGGGTAAAAAATCACATGGATTTCCTGCTGTAGAGCTCAACTCCCAGCAGCAGGTCTTATTTTTGGTCCTGAAAATTCCTGATCTAGTAAGTACTCCCTTGGCCAATGGATCATCAGTCACAGATCCACTAATCAAAGTGTAAAAAACCCATTAACTACATGGCATATTAATCTCAGGAGCCCTGGGGTCAGTCCTGTGTATCACCATGAAAAAGAGGTTTCAAATCCTGCTCCATGTAGAAGAGATGTGCAGTGCAGGTGAGGTGAAGCAGAGCTGCTCTTCAGCATGATCAGGGTACACAGAAACAGGTATGAAACTACTTATATATAAATACTAAGTAAATTAAGGAGATTTATTTATTGTTATTTTATGTATCATCTCCAACATTGAATCTTAACTTATAACAGTAGTCTGGAAATACACATTCAAGAAAAAGTATATTGAAGTCATGACAAATCCTCAGTAATATGAGTTTGGAAAACTGGCCATGCTTCTGCAGTAGGATTTCTTTATCATTTCTCTAGACTAGTTAAAAAAATTCCTTTAAAATACTGAAACTAATTTTTAAATTAATGAGCACAAACTTGCCAAAACATTATAAATTCATTAAAGTATTAAATACAACTTCTTTACAGATTACCAAGCCATTCAAGTTCCCTTTTATGAATATTATTTAAAAATCTCATTTTCTATTCAGTTTTAGAAAAAATAGATTTAATATTTCCAATTAAATAATTCTCATGTGAATTCTTGTGAGGAAAAAGAGTCTCTTAATACTTATTTTCAGATGAGGGAAAAAACAAGCTATTTTATATGCAAATATAACTGATTTCGTTTAATTGTTCCTGAGGGAAGAAGGAGATTTGTATGCAAACCTCTTGCCAACTGGTAGACTTCAACCTCCTAATTTCTTTTCCTCTCAAATTGTTAATTAATAACTACACCTTCCTAATGGGAGAGAGTGCAGGTCCTGCAGGGCACTGTGTTCAAGACCTCTATGTCCCAAAAAGGTCAGCAGAAGTTGAGGGTGGTAGGACTCAACTGTGGAAGCTGCCTACTGCTCCAGTGCAGAGACAAGTGCTCAGTGTATCACAAGTCCAGCAAAGCAAAAGCCAATTTCCTCCCAAAAATAGTGCTGCAGGAAGAATTTGTTAGCCACCATGAGAGAACACTTCCAGCAGGCGTGCAGTGACCAAAATGACCATTCCAATGTACCTGTATGAAACATCCTTTGCTGATCCTTATGTTCCGTGCTGTTCCCATGGCAAGGGGTGGAAGCACTTAGCTCACTGGCACAGCCAGGCGCTCAGGCGAGACAAATAATCTATCATCAGGCCACTTAAATTTGATCTCTGTCTTTTGCCCTGTGGGAAAAGTCTACAGGGTGTCTTGTAGGGGAAAGCATTTTAAAATGGCATTGTCACAACCACAGAAACCACTCCACCTCTTTGTGGAGAGGCTGGTCTCACGCTAGCACAGCTGGGCTTCAGGCTGCGTCAGGGAGACCTTTCTCTGTGCTCTCTCATCCTGATGAACATCACTGAATCTTTCTCAGAACAAGATGTTCTTGACCCTCCTTAGTTAATTTATCCACTTTACATCCACTTTATGTAAAAATTCTCATCTCCCCTTATCTAGCTAATCACTACATGCAGTCTAAACACTTCACTAGCCAGCCAAAAGGCAGATTTACAGTATGCTCAGTATACAGAAACCTTAACCACTAGTTTAGAAAAGAGACACCCAAGCAGCTGAGCACAGACAAAGCTTGGGACACCCACTCATCATTCTGTCCTTTTTGCCAAAGAGCTTTGCAGTTTTCTGTGTCACACTCCTCAGTGTCAGTAGATGTGTAGAAAAACAACAAATGGTTGGGATTTTGTTCTTTTGCTCCTGAATTTGCACTGTAGCTTCTTGCTCTCCACACATAGAGCTTGAGAAGCATGTTGTGCTCACCAGTCCTGTGCTTTAATAACCTGTTCCTCTTCAGGTGCAAATTACGGTCTTTGAAAGAGGTGATTTCAATTGCCTCCAGCTGCTCTCATGCCCACTCCAGGCACATCCAGGCCCTTGCCTGTTCCTACACATCCTCCAACCACCACTCACACCGTGTTGTCTGGCAAGGCAAATGGGGCTCAAGCATGTCTCACAGCCTAATGGAGTAATTCTAGCTGGAGAAAACCGTGATGTGTGTTTGGGTATGTAGTGAATTTGTCACTAGAGAAACCATAGTATTCCAGGTGCCAAGTCTACCACTCCAGCTGCTGGCAGTCACATAAATGTATACTTTTTGGTGCCTTCTGAAGTACTAGTATGTGTACCAATGCATACAAAATATTATTCCACACCTTATGAAAAACTCAAGATGTTTTAAAATAAACCTTTCCCTAAAGAGGCAACAAGAGGACAGTTAATTGGGAGGAAATTTTTCTTTTATGTTGTTACTCAAAGTAGCCTGAAAGAACAGTGCTTTACAGGCATGTAAGAATTACAGTGCAAATAATTAAGTATTTTCCAAACAATAGATAACATCAATCAGTTCCCAAAGCACTGTTTGAGCTTAACTATAGGACTCAGAGTTTGTTTCTCCAGATGACTTAGAGCTTTCATTCCATGATTGTACTTTTTCTACTCAGAAGTAGAGCAGCTTTGTAAATTGTTTAGATGAATAGTGCCAGTACTTTTTGTTGCTTGTTACACCAGGATCTGTGCAGATGCTGTGCATTCAGTATTAGCTCCAAGTAGAGATGGAACATTAGCTGCACCTATAGTCAAATTGAACAACCATGTTATATTATTTATTGTTCAAAATTATATAAAGTTATGGTTCATGATTCAAATTTTTGTATCTATTACAAAGTCCATTACATCAGATTCACAATGGTTATCTAAAGGTCCTTAATTACGACTTGAAGAGCATACCTGCCAAAACCTGCCAGCCAAAAGCAAAAAAGTCATACTCTGTATAGTGGCTTATGGATTAAAACCTTTGTCAACAAAAGCCAATATCATGTCATTAAAAGTGTTGCTGAATTAGAGATGGAAGTTACTATTCAGCTGGAAGTCATAGCAACAAAGCAAGTGCATGTCTTTCTCTGGCTTTGTCATTGATTTCAGGGGTGAATTTTGCTTGGTTTGTTAGCTCCCCTGTCTATACACAGAGGTTTTGGAAATTAGCTGAAGCTCTTAAAGTTCCTATTAATGGAACTGAGCATAAAAGAAATACTGTTTTAATGAAGTGATAAAATTTATGTTCAGTATTTTTCAGCCAAATAGATTAAGGAACAAAAGTGTAGAAATTCAGTAGTTTAAATGGAAAGAAATAATTTAATCCTATATCTAAGAAAAAACTTATGTGCCACATCACCCTTCTGCTTTAAGCCTTTTCTCTGACTCCTTGACTTTCTTCTAAAATAGTGGCTGTCAGGACATCATCACTTGAAGAAGGTTCTTGTTAATCTCACAGTCATTGTAATCTGCTCGCATTCCAGAGCTGCACAGTTTATTTTGCCAGATTATATTTTATTTTAAATCCTATATGCTGACTCATAACAAAAGGTTCCTCAAAATGGCTTTATATGCTCCTAATATTTCAGTTTTGGTAGTCTTTTGGCACAGTCTAGTTAAAACAAGAAATACAACCTGAAAATTCACATGACCCAGTTACTGACCCAAAGCAGAAAAATCGTGAAGCTGACAAGTCAACCTGATCTGAAAACTGACAATCATGTAGACCAGCTCAGGTAGTTTTGTGGAAACTATAGAAATGAATTGTCTCTTGAGCTAAATATTAATTGTTTGTAAAGTGGTTTAGAAGTCAATAACACATTTATCAACTCATTAAATCTGGGGGGTTTTACTATTCTTTCAGAACTATCTTATAATGAAACCCTACAACTCCTGTAACTAAGTCTAAGCACTTTGATACTGCTAGATTAATACCAAATAAGTCCCTGTTAGTCTGAGATTGATACATTAAAAAAAAAAAAGTATTCTGTTCTAGCAGTATGAAAAAGTCATGAAATTTTGTAATGGATTTCACTATATGGAATTGAAATGTGATTTAATATTTGACTTGCATGTGAAATCAGCTTTTAGCAGCTGCAAAAGCTCATTTCTGCCATTTGGTCGTAACACATTCTCTGTACTCCCTCAATTATTTGACTCCCATCACTGCTGAGGCAGAAGTGCAACCAGGACAGAATTTGTCCAGAGTATTAGAGCTTCTGTTGGATATTTGGGAGCAGCAGGGCTGGAGCTGGACCCAAATCTTCAACACAGGTCTATGTGCCATCCTGGAGATAGGGCCAAAGCTAGGACTAAAGACAGATACACCTACAGCATAACTCAGGTCAGGGCCAAGTCTAAGGCTAAATGAGATTCCTGGGCCCACGGTCAGGGGCTGGGGAGAGGTCCAAGGCGAGGCTGCTCAGGGCCATTAGGGGCCATTCCTACTCGTGGGGCTTTAGCACCAAGAAACCAAAGGCTGAGGCTGCAGAGTGACTGTAGAGCTCAGGGGTTTATGAGGAGTTGTATGTGCCTGGGTAGTAAACCTAGGAAAACAGGTAAGTCATGCCTTGTGGAAATCCCAAATGAGCAAGCAGGACTTGAACTCAGACGGGATAAGACTAATGCAGGGGTAAAGCTGAAACACTCAAGAGAAGCTCAGACATGAGTAAGTTTGGGCTGTGAAACCATGCTCTCTCTCTCTCTCAAAGTCTGCAGGCTTCTTGTCTCTTCTCACTTTGTTGTCGGGAGGCTAGTGGTGTGTCATATTGTCTCTCCAGAGATGATCCCCACATAAGCTACCAAATCACCACTCTCATGTGACAAAGAGCAGAGCAGAAATTGTACAGACTGCAATTTGTGATGACTGAGGTGAAGGTCAATTTCAAATTTTTAAATTTTTACATTTTATTTTTTTTTAAGAACAAAAATCACCCTCTATTAAAATAGAATGATGCAAAGTATTCAATGATCATGAAAATCCAACACTGAATTTGCTGTGCCACTTATTCTGGTTATCTTCATCCCATGAGTCCATGGTTTATGATACATGATGAAAAAAATTGTCCTTTTACCCACATCATGCTCCATTAAGCACATACGTGAGTCATTTCTGCTGACTCCTCTCTACTGCTCCACTCATTTGTTAGCTGGTAAAAGGCATAAGAGGAATGTTATTCTTTTGACCAAAATGCAGCCAAGGAAAAGCCAGGAAAGTAAACTTGTCCACAGCAGTTGTTCTCAGATATGCTGAGCAAGCCAATCCTGCCTTTTGCCTCGATCTTGCCTTGACATTTGGGGCCTGTGCTCTCTATCAGTAAACTGGGAAGTAAGAGGATGATGTCACTGCAGGTGGTGTACAAGTAAATATGGTTTTGGGTTTTTGCTAGGTTTTAGGGTTTGGGTTTTTTCCCAAAATGCTTCTTTTACTTCCCGATGCAGATTCAGTCACAGAATCGCAGAATATGCTGAGTTGGAAGGGACCCACAAGAAAAGCTGTAGTGCTGACAAGCACTGTCTTCTGTCCAGATTCAAGAAGTAATCTGGGGGAAAAGCATCTTTATGTGTTTTATCTGACTAACACTCTTTAAAGACAAGCTATTCACCAAGACCTGAACTGAGAATGCACAGGTAATTCTGTTCTGCTGAGTGTTTGACTCTGCTATCTACATAATGTTACTCTGACCATTTCTTTGAGTAGATGATGTACCTGATGTGCTCTTCTAGACACTTACAACAGGATTAATGTACCTCCAGCTGAAGCTGGTGAGCCCTTCAAATATACTTATTAAGGTTAACGAGATGGCTTATTTGAATTAAAGTTTCATGAACAAAGGAATGCTATTCAGACCTTACATTATCTAACTGTTATCTTCTTCAAAATACTTTTAGAAATGTATCTACCTGTGGAACATTTTTAGAGTATCTTGCTGCTTCTAAGAACATTAAGAAGTTTTTAAAGTTTGTAAATGAAATTTAAGTTCAACAAAGCCTCTCGTTTTAAAAGGTTCAGTAAAAAATTTAAGACTGCAGGACTGAGAACTACATTTTTGTCTTGCAAAGGCCTCCTTCCCATTGACTTGTGATGAGTCTGAGTAGCCTGTCAAATTAATATACACTTCCTACGTGGACTTCATTAATCTACACAGAATACATGGTCCATCAATATTAAAAGTACCTTAAAAAGGACAGGGGGTGGACAGGGAGTGGGGTTATGTCTTATCAATTGCTGTGCAGTAGGTCAATATCAATAAATGATTATGGTAAGGAATAGACCATTTATACAGCGAGCCTATTCCTAAACCCATTAATTTAGGAAGTAAGAATGAAAAGCAATTTTTATAGTACTTGTCCTTATCTCTTCTTGGTTTAATTTTACTTTCCTCTCTCCATCTATTTTCCTCTGCTCTCCTCAGCAGTTGTCATTTCTGTCTGGAAAATATATGTGCTGGAGATTCAGCTTTTGTCATTCTCTTTTCTCTTTTTTTCCTTCCTTTTCCTTTTCCTTCACAATACTTTTTTATCTTTCCTTTGTAAAACATTGCAGCTTTACTTTTACTTTGTTTTTTTACCCCCTCCTTTGCAGCTTTTTCCCTCCCTCTTTTGTAGCTTCCTCCCTCCCTTATGTGTTTTTCCTATCTCAGACTTAGTTTCTGATGAAATAACCAATTTACTTCTATAAAATACAGGTGATCTACTTATTTTTTGAAAGACTGGACTGATGTATAATTTTGGTCTGATTTTTAGGTTGTAGTAAATGTGTAGATCTTTTTCGTCATGTTTTAATTCTCTAAGTTTGCCTTTTTGTTTTTTTTTTTTTCTGGATCAATCTAGATCTGACCATAAAAAAAAAAAAAAAAAAAAAAGAACTAGATTTTAGTACAAATTTTCCATTCTTTGGCCAATGTCCCTCTTGGCTGAACATTTTCAGAGGAGGAAAAGATTATTCTCATTGAATAGTGAGTAACTGTGGAGATTACATTGTCCCAGCCCAGGGTATCCTGGAATGGAAAGGGAACATGATAAACCTTGCATCAAAAGCAGTTTGTCTGTAGGAAGAGCTGTTGTGAATTCCCGAAGACTTAAAAAGGGAAGAAGAAAGTGGCAGCATTTTACAGCCACCTGAATGCTGATTCATCAGGCTTAATTAAAAGCAAATTCTTTAGTACTGAGAGCTGTCATCAGAAGGGAAAGAAGAAAGAAACCCCATGGGTATTCTCACTTCTTCTTTTTAGTAATTTCCCTGAAACTTTCACAGGGCAAAAGTGAGCTTGATGAAACCAAATAATAAAGGCATCCACCCAGTTAGTGAAGGTGGAAGGGGAGGAGCACGATTCCTGCCTTGCTGGATTAAAATGCTTGAGATAACAAAAGAGGATGGGAGGTGGGAAGGATAGTACAGTTTCTAAGGACACACTGCTACTACAAATTCAAGTTTTTTATTCTTTTCATAATGAGATTTTTCCTGCTATCCCAATTGGGAAGGTAAGGGCTATCTCTCCTGGCAGAACAGCAACCAAGCTGTCCAACAAGAGATACTTTTGAAAACAAGCATTTTTCACTGTGTGTTTTCACTGAATTTCTGGCATAAAGGAGAACCAGTTGTAGGGGGAGGTTGAGTTCACAGAGTGTACATATATATTTACAGTGTATCTGTACTTGAAATATACACACCAAAGAGCTTCAACTCTTAGCCCACTACAACTGCAAACTATGGTACCACAATGTGTGCATGCATGTGGAGCCCAGCTTCTTGTGGTGGTGGTTTATTAGAAGATATGAGATGTGCTCTTCAAATCAAACAATCCAAAAATCCTTCCCAGCTACATTTCACTACTTTAAAAAATCCAGAAATTTTTCAATTCGAGTTAGACTCTACTAATGCTACTTAATGAGATCCATTTTTAAAAAAGCTTTTTGTATATCCCATTTCTACACAAAATGAATTGCACAGCGCTTGGTCTCCCTGGTTTCCACAGCCACTATCACAACAGATGGATGGCTGACAGGATCTCTCCAGGGCAGATTGTGTCCTTCCTTTCAGCACAGCTGTTGCAGCCACCCTGAGCTGAGTGGACAGCCAGTGTTTGGGACCTTCCTAGGGTGTTTCTGTCATAAAATGATACCAATGACACATGGCTCATACCCCTGATGTAATCTTAGCTAACAAAGCATGCTTGTGTGTATACTTCTGGTTCTCTGCATACAAGAGAAAAACACAAGTTTGCCTCCCACACAGGGTTGTTTTTTGGTTTTTGGGGTTTTTTTTTTCTGATCATTACGAGGTAAGGAGATGCAGGAAGGGAGCAGAGGAGAAGGAGAGGAGAGAAAGTCTTTCAAATGTTCTCTGGGCAAGAATCTTCAGTAAGAACAGCAGCCAACGTCTGCTCATAACCTGCTGCAAAGCTGTCAGACCCCAGGGCAGTTTGGACTCCTGCTCTGACAGCAGCAAATGGCCAGAGTGCACAGAGTAACTCATTGCTACACATCAGCTCTGATTTGTGCCCCCCTAACCTTTAGCAAATAACAGGTACAGCATGCTCATGTAAAAAGGCAAGTGGTGCCTTTCCCTACCATCACCTTTTCATACGTGTGGTGAAACTTGGCCAGCTAAGTGTTCAGTTGGACTTTGCTCTTTTGATAAAGGCATCATTAAAATGTAGCAATTAATGACAGTCTAGGCTAGAACAAGCACTCACATGGAGCATTAGGACAAGGCACAAACTTAAAAATATTGTCCTCCACACCTGTAACTAAAGCAGAGGAAAAATACCTTGGAAACATCATGAAATCACTTAAGTTGCTAGTTCATGGATCTCTAATACAAGGCATTTAAGATTTTGTGTAAAAAAAGAGTTTTGTGATATTGCAGCCAGCAATCTAGTGCTAATACATAAAACGCTTCCAGAACACCTAAGTTCTCCTTTCAGCTGACTTTTCAGGAAATATTTTTGAACAAACATTCTATCTGATGTTACATTTTCAGGCTAGACTACAGAGGGATTATCCACTTGTTGCTTTAGTTTCGCCTCAGAGACTTCTGCAATGTTTCATAAATCCAGATGATCAGTACAGGTCCTAGGGAAGATGTAATTTGGCACAGGGGATACATTCTTAGAAGAGAAGGTAGACTTCCAAGATGCTGCTGCTGAGAAAAACGATGTCTGACAGGCTGTTTAGGTCTGTGGGAGTTGATCTGTCATCTTCTCAGATTCTTACAAATCGCTGCAGGTGAAAATTGGGGTAAAATGTTAAAATTTGTCCAGAGCATCTTAAAAGTCACTTTTAAAAAGTGGCTTAGAAGTTTAAGTTTTTAAGTCTGGTAATCACCTGTCAAAAGTTTCTCCTGGTTAACTTCCTTGAATTAATAGAAAAGTCTTTATTTATTAACCAGAAGTAAAATGTGCTTACCTTTGGCCAGAAAGCTTTGCTGAAATGTAGTCTGTGAGCAGTAAGACTTGGAAGTGGCTTGCTGGACTGAGAAGGGATAGTAATGGGTAAATGCTCTGACCTTTATTAGTGATTAAGCTTGAAACTAAGCATGGAAGGAAAATGCTCTGGTCTCAGAAAATAAGCGGTGAACACATGAAATATTTTTCTTTCTTCCAGAATCTGTGCCAGTAACAGGAATTTCCTCAAGCAGTTCCATCACAGCAGATTAGGAGTTTATATTAAATATTCTTGTCTGGTCTGCAAACCAAACTTCATCCTTTTTGCCATTATTTAATATGTTGGCCATCAAAGATTAATTTAAGGAATGAAATATTTAGTCTACTTCTTACTGTCCTTTTGTGATACAAGACTGTATGTGGGTGGAAGGACAAAGATATGATACATGAAACCATAACTTTTGTTTCTGAGTTTCTGTTGTATGTCAGCTTGAACATAGAGGTATCACATTTATCATCAGGGTCACAGAAATTCCATGAAGATCCTGCATGTACAGCAATGTTTCAGGCTTTCCCTGAATGCTGTGGAAAAACACCAGCTGATCCCAGGAAAAGTCTTGTATGTCTGAAGTTTTGAAAAAAGCTTTTCAAAAAAAAGAAAAAGAAAAGGCTGAAGAATCTGAGGACTCTGGGAGATATCTCTCGAACTGGTCTTTATTAATAATAGTTTCATGCTGTGATTATTTGGGTACATTTACTGAGCACAGCAGAGCTATTTCTCTTGTTCTGGTTTTGTCCTAGAAAACCACGAAGCGCTGGTGTGAAACAACTTATTTAAAAGCAAGGTGGCTTAATTACGCTTATGCTTTATCTCTAATAGGTGGGTTTAGGATAAGCATTTTTGTTTTGTAGCAACTTTTAATTTTCCTTTCCTTTTCCGCTGTAGCAGTAATTGCTCATGTGCTTATTACCTGTCATATGAACACACAGCTCCATAGGAAGGCTGTGCTCAAAAACAGTCAACGTATTTGGGATACTCAGCAAAACACCTGTTTTTTAAGGCTGAGCTATGCCAACAGGCAGATCCTCATGCAGTGTGGAGCAGTAGTGTGCTGATCTCAACACAGCTAATTGGTTTGGTGGGGGCTAAAATTCTGGACCTGTGTGTGTGTGATTCTCTCCTGGTGCTGATGCAACCACCACCACTGTGCCTGAGACAGGCTGTCTTTGTCTCCTACTCTCCTCTCTTTGCAGCCCTTCTGACCCGAGTGCGCTGCCTCTTTGCTTTCGTGGGGGGTTATCCATGCTGGGGGGGCAAGCTGCATTTACAGCTGGACGTCGCTCACTGTGGGAGCTGTCATGCCACGGGCTTGGTGGCAACAAGTGCACAGTGGCAGTGGCATTGCTGCAGCCTTGTTGCTTGCACCAGAGCCCCTGAGCTCCCCTGGCTTGTCCAGCTCAGCCCACACTGCCACCCCAGGTACAGCTGGCACCAGGCTGGATTTGTCTCTGCATACGCAGAGGCTGCTTCCCCTCCCTGCAGCACAGTGTGCTGAGGAGACAGGGGTCACTCTGAGCTGAGTTTCCCCCCAGCAGTGGCCCATCAAGCTCTATTGACCTGGCTTGTTCCTTGCACCATGCTGGTGCTGCTGCAATGGTTTACAATGTTAAATGCATGGTCCGTTTGACTAGCGCTCCGTCTGGGCCAGCTTTACTCCTTCAGCTGTAAATGCAGGTCAGCTGGCTGCCATTGCAGTGTGTCTGTTACCCTTTAGAGCACGGGTCCTCACACACAAGTTCACTGTGCATTGCATTTGCCCATCCTTTAAAAGAAAGCTTATTTTGCTAGAGTAGCAAGTGGTTCAGCTGCTTGTGACATTAGCAGTCCTACCAGCACAGCAACAAAAAATTCTTCAGTCTAAGAATTGCACACATAATGAGGGCGTTTCCAACTGTTTCACCTGAGGGTTTTTCTGACATTGTTGTGTTAAGGAGACACTGATTTCAGCCCTATCAGTGAAATTCATTATCAAGTGTGACATTTGCTGTCGATAAATCAAAGCACGTCCTTCAGCTTTTCTGCTGTGCTCAGAGACTGTCTTCAGATGCTTCAGATTTGTTCATTCCTGAATTCTCCACAGCCCATCATCAGACTTTTGGAGTTTACATAAGAAAAGGATTCTCATAAGCTTGCACAAGGCATTTGGGTTCAGATGAAATACCTGATCTTTCCTTTATCATATAAATTTGCTACATTGCTCAAATAAGGGAGAGAGTGGTTTACATATGCATGCCTGCAGTCTTAAGTCTTAGATATGATGCTTTATATGCAGTGAAATATTTTGCATGAATTTCTAAGAAATTGAGGTTTATGCAATCCTGATGTACAAGTCCCAAAAGATTTTCAAAAAAATACGGCCTGAACCAGCCAATGGGATCACAAATCACAAAACTTATTTTGAGAGAAACTTTACAGAGGGGAGGTTGTGTGGAGTGCACTTTGCATGAGACTGCAGGGACCATCCTGCTGCCTGTTGGATCATGACGTGGTACAGAGAAGGTGGGTGCTGCAGAGCTCACTTCAGCCAAGGCTGTGTCTTTCTGTAGCCCTCAGGGAAATGTCCATGGAGGAAGTTCTGGCACTGCCCAGCCTAGACGCAGGGAGCAGTCTATGCTGGGAACTGCTTTTATTCTGGTCAAGAGCTGAGGTGAAAATAAATGGAACAATCAGCCCCATGAAGTCCCTCCCTCCCTGGGCTCCCCCAGAACCACACTAAGAATGTCCATCCCAGCCAGCCTGGGTGAACCACGTCACCAACCCCACTGTGGTTGGAGATACCACCACAAAGGCTCTGCCTGCTGTGACGTGGATTCTTCATTGCGAGGGTTGCTGCCAGGACCTTGAGTGCCATCCAGGGAAAGAGGGCAAGGAGCTCCAGTGTTCTCAGGGGAGCATCCATTTCCCAGTTAGACCATGACAGTAGAGGCTGTATGTGTCTCCTCTGCCTGATAGTGCATTGGCAGCTGTCCATTTGAGTGGCCAAGGAGGGAGGGGACAGGTGGGTGCCATGGTTTGGCAACATCTCTGTCATATCTGGCTGTACCTGGAGAATTAACAAAAAGAGTGCCCTTCCCCACAATCCCAGCCCCTGCCTCCCTGCGTGGGAGGTGAGTGCCCAGGCTCACCCTAAGGCTGTCCATGTCTCATCTCCCTGACCACCATCCCATGCTAACCATGTCACCAGCCCCACTGCAGCTTGGGCTGTCACCAGAAAAAGCTGAAATATCACTCTGAAAAATCTCCTTCAGGATGTAGAAAATGAAAACCATTAGACTGGTTTGAGTACTGATCTGATCCAACATGTTAATATTTATTCATCATAACAAATAAGTTGCACCTTTTTTAATAACACTTTGTTTCCTTCCTGTAGACTTTAATCCATTACAAAAAATTTGAGCTGGAGAAGACAGCAGTCTGATGACTTATACTGAGGGATATATTTGTGAAATCCATACTTTATCTAGAAGCTGTAGAATATCTTTTAGAAGGAGACAATTATTAAGTTAGAGAGAAATACTGAGGTGAGTTTCTTCTAAGTTTAACAGTTATCCTGATTAAACATGCACACATTATTTCTTGTCTGAATGTATTTAACTTCAGCTAGATCTGGCTGTCAGATACTGTTATAACTTTTCTTCTAAAATAGAAAGTCTTATTGTATCAGAAATATTTCTTTCTCTCTGGATAATTCTAGGCTGTGATCATATTAACCTCCCCTTTGCTAAACTGCTGCCTGAGCTCTTGTAAACCCTCACTGAAGGGAGATGAGACTTACTCCTCAAGCACTGGTACAAAGCTACCCTGGAACATTTACAAATGAAATGAATTTTTACTAATGAAAAAATATTCAGAAAGAGTATTCTGGATTATTTTTTTCTTCCTTTCAGAGGTTTTCTTTTCCTCCTCTCACTATCCACATGTCCAATTCCTGTATCTTGGTTGCCCAGGCAACATCTGCTGGCTGAGCCCTGGGTGCAGTGCTGGGTTTTCAGTTCTCCACACAGAAGAAGGAGATGTGAGAGATGGAGGAACAGGTAACAAGCTTAAGTGGGATAGAAAGCCCAATAGATGACTGATGGCAGTAAAGGGAGTTTTATTTAAAGGTTAAGAGTGCTAATAAATGCATTTATGCAGATAATTTTAAAAACCCTATGACTTGCAGGAAATAGGAGGGGGAGATTTTACATCAGTGCATTTCTTTCTAATATCTAATATTAGATATTAGATATTATAATAATAGCTAATATATATATAGCTTATAATAATAGCTATATATAATTATATTTTAGTAATAGCTAAAAGTAATACAAAGACATGAGTGACATTTGATAAGCATGTTACTTAAACTGAAACTGATACAGCTTATGCTTTCCTTTGCATTTGGAAAGCATGATCAGAAACTACCACTCAGGCAAAAGAAGAGCATTTAAAACATTCTGAAAGTGCCTTGAGAATTGACTTAGATGTAAAAATCATAAACAATAGCTTATATCAAGCCACTTCAGGTAAATAACAGAGGTTCATTTGCTATACTGAATTTGTTTTTCATTACCTATCAGTAGATGTTACTTTACAGCTCCAAACTGACATTTGCTTGCTTTTATAAAGGTAGCTGGTCAGGAGACTACTCACTCCGAGAGAGGAAAAGTTTAAACATTTCAAAAGCCCCAAAAGGATGCTCTCACACTAAAACTTTCTTCTTATGTGGATTTCAGTGTTTCTTAAGCAGGCAGCTTTCCTTTTGTCCAGCAGAGTTGAATTACTTGTAAATAACTCACCTCCAAGCAGCCAGACTTGACTCAGGATGCAAATGGGGATTAGGTCGTTTTGTACCACTGTGTCAGTGACTTGAGGGTGGTGGCAGTGACAGTGAGCTTCTAGATGTTGCAGGCACTGGGTATGTAGGCAGAGTGTAGTCTTTGAATTATAAGTTTCAAAAGCTTTTGAAAGCTTTTGACGTTTTGCACCTCCCACTGATAGATGTGGGCATGGTACTTCAAAGATCATTTGTCTCACTGTTTGTTAGAAGAACAGGTGACTTATTCTAACATGGAAGGAAAAAAAATCAGAGTTAAAACAATTTTAAAATCTCTAAACGATAAAATAGAAGAGATAACAAGCACATTCCCGAAAGAAAGCCATGCTGAAGATCATTTTGTAGTGTTAAAAATGTTACCAAAGCAGGAAAAAAGGGAATCTGCACAAGACCTTACTACCACCTGAATTGAAATATTCCTCCTACAAAATAGTTCGTTTCCTCAATACAAAATAATCAAGGCTACTTCCACTTTTATTGAAGGAGCTCACAGACTCAGAAGGTTTGGGGGGATACAGCATTAGAAAGATTCCAGCTAATATTCAGGAACACAAGAGTCTTCAGACAGCTGGGTTTTTATTAAGAGCTGAATCTCTAAAATGTTTGACCACCAAAAAGATTCTCTGGAAATGTTACTGTGCTGCTACAGCTACCACTGCCAAATCATACAGCAATGAGGATTTATTCTGAGATTCTGTCATTTCTGCTATAATGAATGATACAGGCTATACCTACAGCTGTAAGCAGGAATTATCAGAGGAAATGTTCAAGAGGAAAGGAAAGAGATGCAGAATTACACAGAGCAAGTGAAAAATGCAGATGTTTTTGAAACAAAACCATTGGAGGATAGTTACAGACATTATTGCAGCATTGTCAGCCTCAGGGGCATGTGCACTGGGAGAGACAGATCAAAAATAGTCTCTCTCCTCTCCCGAATAACTAGCAGGTGCTAGATGGGAAACAAAGTAGCTGTGGCAACAAAAAGTCAGCAAAAGAGAGTTTTCACTGAACACTTCAATTTCAGCCATCCCAGGCTTAAAGCACAGACAGCTGCAGCTTTTCTTCAAGGAGAGAGGGGAAGATGCTGTTGTGATCAAGGCTGGTTTAGGGATCACTCCGGGAGACCCCACCTGCTTCCAGCTCCCCCAGGTTCTCCTGCAGATGTCCTGCCCCAGCCTCAGTGTTCAGAGCAACACTGTCTGCAGAGGATGGACCTGAGAGTCTCTCAAGACACCCTCAAAGGCTCAGCTTTGCCAGGAAAGGCTGCTCAGGCTCCTGAGGCAGACACTGAAAAGCCTGAGCTTCTTTGAGCTTTTTCAGGGCCCTAACTGAAAGTGCTCCAAACATGTCCCACTGCACAGGAATGGTTTGTTCCTCCCAGGAGCACAGAGACCCTCACTGCTGTCCAGATGCATCGGGTCCTGCCTCTGCTCCTGTGGCCACCCCTTTGTCTCACCCTGCACCCAGAGAGAGGCAGCTGACCCAGGCCAGACTGTCTCCCCTACTTCCACTGCATTTGGATTTCACACCACATCTGGAAGAAATATGATGGGCATCTTTTGAGAACCTTGTCCTAGAGTCTATCATCCTGTAGGAATGCTGTTTAGGAAAATGAGGAACATTTCTTTAAGATTATTCTTTCACTGCTAGATTTGGTTAAAGTTTCATCGTGATAAAAATTATTATGCTGGAGCTCCCAGAAGACAAAAAAATTTCATACTGTCTTGGCTTTCATGAGGAAATGAAAGACTGAGCTTCTGTTGATCTATTATATGCATTACTGTTTTGCTCCAATATGCTGGAAAAAAAAAAAGTTGAGTTTTTTACCGTTTCTTGCTACAAGTCCTCACAATAATAACTCTAGATAATTCACAAGTTTAAATGAAGTTAAGGAATTAATAAAAAAAGCCACAGATTTTCCATAGTTTCTGATCAATAACCTTTCAGTCCCAAATTTGGAGGTTGAAGGGATGAAAGATTTTTACGTCCAATCATCTGCTTCTCTTTTAACTATCTTCATTGTAATAGGGAAATTCAGAGATGGGACAGGGAAAATCAGAATCTAAAATGAAACCTGGAAACCTAATTCTTCTGTAGTTTGGCCTTAATTTTAATTTTAGTGAAAATTCACTTCAAGTGAAAAGAGTTGTATCATTTCTAAAGCATTTTAAAAGTTTTGAGTAAAATTTTATTCCATTTTCCTCTGATTAACAATGTAGTTTGGATTTAATATTTCCTCAGTCTTCAGTTGCTATTTGTCCCTCTCTAAATTTTCAACACTTATTTGATGGTGACAGTTTCTTAAGACTTCAGAATATTGATTACTTTTTGAATGATTGGTTGATTAAAAGTGAATTCTACAATATTTCCTTTAAAAATTCTTTAACTAGACTGTAAAATTGCTCAGACCATAATCAAGGTATGCATTTTCCAAAACCTGTCTTTATTAGCAAGGTTTCCAAACTTTCTGATCTGCTGTTCCTCTATACTTCCCAGTATAAATTAAAGGGGGTCCCTCTGCGGTCGAGTTCTTTGGTAGTTAAGCATTTTTCAGGTACTTTTTCTTCTTACTTTTTATAGCAGAATTTAAGCAGTGGAATGTTCAAGACTGCAATTCAACACAGTATTTACAAGTGGGATTATTGTTTCTCTGTCAATCTGGACTAGTGTGAAAACAGGCTACTAAAAAGTTCAGGAATAAAGAGAGTCATGAAAGGAGACCACAGAGATGTGCTTGTTCACTCTCAAGACATAAAAGCTGAAAACTGGATGTGATCATCCTCCAAAAATATAGGAGGAGAAGAAATGTTTCTATTAAAGGCTAATACTGACAGAGGAATAAACAGATAAAAAGATACCATAAATAGATTGTGAACACATTTATGCTGAAAATAAGACTAAATTTCCTAAGTTCTAGAGCATGGAGTGTCTGGTCTGATCAGTGCAAAAGGAACAAGATATGAATTAATTTGAGGATACAATAGGTGCAGAATAATCTCTGATATGTTAGAAATTTGTAATTGTAGCACAATAAACACACAAATGCCTAACAGAAACTATATGGTATTACTGTGGGAATGGAGTTGATGATGTGATTTCCTTTTCCTGGTTCTGTTGCAATTTCAGTCCCAAAAAAAGGTAATTTCAGAAGCACCTTAAACAATGTATCTTACTTAGGGTCTGCTTAAAAGTATTGTCCAGGCCCAGAAGAAAAATCTTCCTTTAAAAAAGGGTGGGACTCTACAATGCCTCCCACATCATAAACAAGTATTTCTCCTGTTACTCCCTAGCTGCTGAACTTTATTTCCAGAGGTTACAGAAGTGCTCTCTACAAAGCAACCAATCCATGGGATTCCCATGTAGGTCCTCCTCTCTGCTCCCCAGCTTTGTCTAGTCAGAAAAGGAAAATCTCCTCTGGCCTCCCAGGCACCTGGAGGTCCAGTGAGAGAAATCACTCTGCTGCTGCGTGGCACTGCATGTCTGGAGATCCTCCAGGAATGGCCCAGATCATGGGATTCATGTGTTCACTGCATTCTGCATGCCTGGAAAGAAATGCTTGTACAAAGCCAGTCAGAAATGTGAGCCTGAAACCTCTGAAATTGCTCAGGTGGGAGGAGAGGGAACAAGTGGTGGGGAAGGGATAGGGAAAAAACAGAATACAAAGATAGCTTCTATTTATCTTTCTCTTTTGGGGCTGATGGAAAGTTTTTGAGGCATTTTAAAATCCTAGAAGCTGCTGTAGTTTATGTGCAGTGTGGGTGATGGAGTCAGGCTTCAAGACAGAACCATTGCAGGGCTGCCTGGAGCACATGGTAAATATTTATGGATGTGCCAGTCTAGAAGCAGTGGCATTTCCAGGTAAAAAACTGCAATGAGCATACCCTTATCAAACAGCTCCAGTAATAACCTTTCCTAGCCACCATTGTGCTCACTTCTTTTTTTTCTTTCATGAATTTTTATATGACTTTCAGTGTTTTGTCCTGTGGTTTGTAAAGGAAAATTGACAGCTATACAATTATAAACTGAGGAAAGCGGCTCTGAATTTCCATCTTAAAAGAGGTAAAGGATATCTAGAAACACCTCAAGGCATGTTCCTGTGGGGATGTTATTTAAAGACCCTTTTTTTTTAGCCTCTTTTCTGAAGATAGAACATCTATACAGAGTTAAAACATAGCAGATCCTTCTGTGATAAGTCTTGATCAGGATTAATGAAAATATTGAAATGCTGTGTTAATCTAGATTCTTCCCCTTTTCCTTTATAATGGTATATTTTTTGTTCTGTTTTCATTAAATATTCTTTTTTTTCCTTCCAGCAGACAAAACAGGAGCACATTCCACAGACAAAGTGTGTAGGTGTGTTGCCAAGGACAACAGTTTCTGACATAAATTGCTTTTGAACCACAAGCCCTTTCATTGCTCTTTATTGAAGGCCATCTGTATGTTGTTATGTTAATTGAAGGTTTTCAGCCAACCCTCCTGAACACAGGGATTCGGTGTGTTAGCAAACACCCAGGTTACAGCCTTTTTCACAGGGTGGTGGCATGAAGTTTCACTGAAAATAGGTATGTCCCAGCACAAGTTAAGGTTTAAACCAAATTTTATAAAGTAGGAGAAAAACTGTTCCTGGAAGAGTAGTTCCTTAAATGCTACTAAAAGGTAATTAAAGGAAGCTGGCAAAAAATATACAACTAATGATTTCATCTTATTGATTAAGTGTACACAAGAGAAATAAAGCACAATGCATTGCCCAAGATTGCCCACTTTTCAAATTCCAATTTCATAGTCATTGCCTAGATTCAATCCTTCATCACTATCAATTTGATCTTTGCCTTTTCCTAATGAAGGTGGTGGAGCTTAAATGAGTTCCACATTTACTGAACTTTGGACTATTTTACCAAAAAAATTACTTGGCAATATGAAAACATCAGTCAGTTGGAAAGAAAAGTTATCAAGGCAGAAAGTTCCTTTTGCTTTGCTATCAGCCTTGTCCCTTGACATTGACTGAAGGTAAAAATGAGTCAGGTTCTCAGGGAAAGAGTGTAATTGATGGTTTTATGAAATTGCACTGACTTCTGCCACCCTAAGACCTGGCTGTTGCTCTTTATTTTGTTTTTTTAGTAGTCATAAGTGTCATTTGTGTCTGGCTGGATCCAATTACAAACTTTCAGGTACATAAACCACACGGCTTTTGCTCCTTTTATGTTCCCAAAGACACTTTTGATGCTCAATCAATTATAAACATTATAATATTAATGGTTTAGTTGCAGAATGCTGCAGAGTTTCAAACACCAGCATCAGAAAGAGGTTTAATTAAATTGTTTAAATCCATCCATCCATTCAGCCCTCAGCCCTCAGATGTTATTTTTTGGGGAAAAAATGGCTGAATTGCTGACAGCAACACTATACATAGAAATATTTAATATCCATAGAAGAATAGTGCTCCAAAAGAAACCCTTTAATTATGGGAGCACAGAAGGGATGGAAAAATGCACAGTTTTTGCATCTGACAACTAGTTTTATGTTTTATGAGAACTTCTTTTCGGTACTGGGCGTTGATGTCCCTGTTCTCTTAAACACCTGTGGAAATTCCAAGCAGAGATCCAAGCTGGTCTCTCACCAGCTGATAGCCCACACCAGAGAGCCAGGGCAGTTCTCACTGGCTACATGGATCAGAGCACCAGCCTCAACACATATACACCACATATTGCTGAGGGCAGCCCATTTCACAAAGAACACAATTCTCTGGAAATGAGAACTATGACTAAAAATAGCCCAGAAAAGCTGATCCTCTCTGAAAATGACCCCATCTCTTTTTAACTTGTATTTCCCATGATCTTGAGAAGGCTGTAAGGTTGGTCTTCAAGTCTCTCCTTGAGGTGAGATTGTAGTACAAGCTCTGCTAAAGCATGTTGTTGGGTTTCTGTTGTGACACTTAGAGACAGCGTGTTCTCAGCAAATATTTTACAATTTTCTTTTTTGTTGTCTAAACTGATCAACGGAGCCACACAAATTATATCATAAAGATATTTAAAATACTTCTAGAAGAACCATTTCATCTCTGAGGGCAATAAATGACAGGACAAAGACTCTTTACTTACCTTGCAGGACTTGTCCAGACCAGAGACTGGAGGGTGTCTCAGCCCCTGCTGATCTCTCCTTCCTGCAGCATTTGGCCCTTGAGCCCCAGAGCTCCTACACCCCATAAGTGCAGTGGGAGTGTTCTGAGAGCCCCAGGTTTCAGGCACTCTTCACAAAGTTACCTGCTACCCCAGGGCCAAGGGTTACACAGAGTGAGGCACAGAGACTCCCCAAACCTTCACTTTTCAGCCTGTGTGGTAACTAAGTCCCTGGTGGGTTGAGTTCCTAACCAGATATTCTTTAACAAGAATTTGACCCCTCTGTCCAAAGAGCTGATTTAAGGCTCTGGTTACTGGGTATTGGAGTCTTTGTTTCTCTTCTCTCAGAGCAAAACTCAGGGAATGTCAGCGATCAAATATCCAATCCCTGCCCTTCCACCATGATACAGAGTACAACAGGTAATTCAACTTAATAAAAGATAAGGCAAATAGAAATATCTCATACTTGGTAGATAAGGGAAAATGACTGCAACAGATAGGATAGAAAATAAGGAAAAGAGAATATCACAACACAACAATAAGATTTCTAGTATCAGAATAAGAAAAGGTGATGGGCTGGTAGATTGTCAGCAGTGCATGTGCATCCAAATGTCAGGAGGGCTGGCTGGAAGTCAATTTATATATCAAAAGGTGAATGAGAACATAAGGGGGAGAAAATACAGTATTTGAAAGGATTAGAAAGATAAAAATATATGTATTGATGTACGAGATTATTGTGGAAAGACTTGCAGAAGTATCATTTAGAAAGGGCTTATAAAGAATAAAAAATACAACAAAAGGAATGCAAAGTTACTTTGTGTTTCCGGAGTATCTTGGATAAACCCTTATAAAATATACAATTACAGAAACTTGCGTAACCTTGTGTAACTTTTTACGTGGGTATTATCAGGACAGATTACATCTTTCATGGGCCCATAGAGAAATCCTACATTTCAAATTATTTTTCAAGTGAGCTGTATGAAAAGGAATTTTGAAATAATAAGAAAGAAAAATGCTAGCATTTAACTTGGCAGAGATGAAATCTGAGGGATTTGAGGGATTTCCCTAATTCACACCAGTGAAAAGGATCACCTGCTGACCCATGCTTAACTCATTTGATAAAGCAGAGCTCCCTAAATAAATGGCTCTGCAAAGCTGGGTTGACTTAAACTATTTAAACAAAGGCGATGAATCATCGATGATACAACCATAAGTAACAGAAGAAAAGAAACATAGGGATTACTTTTCAGAACGCAAGTCATGGCGACACGGGCGTTAGTCAGTCTGTCAGTCTCCCAATAAAAGCTAAAGAATACTCAGTAAAAATTAGACTGTAAAATACAATAAGTGGTCTGAAAGTGAAATCCAGCATTTCTGTATTGGCAAGGAGCACAGCAGAGAAGCAATCTCTTTTCCAGCTCTGGTGCTGTCGTTCCTGTGCTTCGCTTGCCAGTTTTCTTTAGCAAACCAATCACACTCAGCAGCTAACAGACATCTTGCATGTCCTCTTCAGTTGTACTAGAAACGTGACAGTTTTTATCTGTGAAAATCCATATTTTCTTTTGTCCTTCCAAGTCCTGTATTTTTCATAGTGCTCATCACAGTAAAATTTAAGCCCTCCTAAAGTGAGTTAGATCTATGTCATGTGAGCTTTTTAATATTTCCAAATAAAACAAAATACATCACTGTGATATTTTCATAAATATCTAAATCTCTTTGTCAGCCATTCCCAGCTTTTGAAGAGAAGTTAGAAGCTTAGAAATAATTGATTTCTGGGATTTTTATGTAAATAAAAACAAAACACAAGAAAAAAGTTTTTAAAAGTGATTTTTCTTTTAGAAGAACAATTATAAATACCTTTCTCATCAACTAAGACAGCTAATGGAGACTACACCAAAATGTTTCAATCTCCTTTACTTGGGGCTTATTCTTCTTTTAATTTATTTAGGAAAATATAAAAACAAATGCCATGTGGAAATGTATGGACTTTCTCTAAGTGCTCAAGTAAATTTTTTCCTGGTCTTTACCTCTGCATAGTCAAAGCGTTGTGAATGCTAACTAAGCCCATTTTCCTATTTTATGATTCCCCTTTTACAACATTGTGCAAATAACCCAAATTTTCCTCCAGGAAAGGAAGCACAGACTCCCACATAAGACTTTCCCCAGTTTCTTCTCCTGGCCTGAAGTCAGACTTCACTTCATGAGTCAGAAGTTCTTCACACATTGAATTGTTTGGCATTTGCTTGAAAAGAGACAGCACAAACCAGTCAGGACTGTAGAATTTTCAACGACAAGAGTAACAAAATTCATTTCTTGAGACCTCTGTTGAGATTGATATTGCCTGGAGCTGCTGTGTTGCATTTTGGGAACTTCTAACTAGTGCTGAATCTAAACTTCTCATGCAACAAAGACTTTGTATATCCAGAAGAGAGACTAGTAGCTGGCCCTCATTCTGACCCACTCAGGGACCTGCTTGTCAGAGCCCTGTGGGGTACAGGCCTGGAGGGAAGCTGAGTCCCAGTGATTTGGTTTGTGCTGCCATTCAAATGGAGCTCAAGGGGCTGAAGAAAATAAATCTCATGACACTTAATAACGAGAAATAAAAAATCCTCTACCTGGGGAGAAATAGCCCTGTGTACCAAAGTGGGCTGGAGGCCAGCCAGATAGAAAACCTATGCAGAAAAGGGTCTGAGCAGAGGGGCTGCTGGGCACCCAGTTCACCATGAGCCAGCAATGCATCCTCACCCTTCCAGCCTCAGCAATTCTGTAATTTTTTGTTGACATGTTTTCACATCCTCATGAAACATTTCATGTCACATTTTCCTCAGACTTAGCAAAAATCCATCAGGTGCCCCTCCTGCCAGCTGCATGAGGCAATAAACTAAGAACAAGAGGGGACTTTCACCCATTCTCTTTCACCTCTTTGCAACTTGGATGTGAATCTGTGATGCTCCCACACTGGTTACTCTGTAATGCAGGTCCTAAGCACCACAAGCATACGAATTAGAACATTTGTAAGTACAATAAGCTTGGCAGAGAAATTATAATGATGTGAACTGATCAAAAGATGACTTTCATTGTGCAGCTGAGAATACTGCAATTCAAGAGAAATTAAAGTCTTCAAAGTTGTGGCTGTGCTGCTTAACAGATGGGCTTCTTCAAAGATTCATTATTAATCTAACAGAAACTATAAATACCAGAGTGTGAATTGAACAACCAAACTACACACCTGCTGGTTTAAATCCATCAGGAATATGATCAGATCTGTGCAGCAAGAGCAATGGAGGAAAAAAGCCAAACTCCCTGTTGGCTAAAGAAAGCAATATCAAGCACCTTCTCTTGATAGGTGAGACACAATGGTTGTTTTCACCATATCAATGATTAGAGAAAATGGGATGTAATTAAATTTCATGACATTTTTAGGAAAAGAAAAGCATGAATGAAAACACATTTTTATACAGAGGTTGTCATTCTTGGGAAGAAGGAATCTTTAAAACCTGTGATTATCTTATGGAGAAAAATTTCAGACACTTTTCAGTACTGTTCTTCATCCTCCCTTCCCTGCAAAACTCACGCCTCTGCTTCTGGTGCTCAGATCACTTTTAGAAAATGGCTGCTTCTTTCAGGTCTGAAAAATGCCAAGCAGAAAATGGAAACACAGAAAGGCTGTGTAGCAACATAACATTTCTAGATATACAAAGGGTAGATAGATGCCAGTTAAAAGGAAAAGTGAATATAACAGGATTCTTCAAATTCACCTCCTGCTTTGGGTTTAGAAGAGATCATCCTGACAGCCATGCTGCTGTCATTGCCCAGCTGTCAACTGAGGTTACCCTCACCACCTAAATCAACACTAGCTGCTGCCTTTGCATGTGTTGAAATCTCACCACCAGTTGTCATTAACCTCAGAAATAAACCCCTACACTCAAGAGGACAAAGAGTAAAAGCAGGGGAGCAGCCATGTAGAACATTTGTATTGGACCTTCCTGTGAATGGACATGGAGGTTTTTGACTAAGAACAAGCTCGGAGCTGACAGGACTGCCCCAAAAGCAGGCCTGGTGATGTTAACTCCCTGCTGGGCTCTTTGCCACTTCCCTGGACAACGAGTGAAGTCTGTTCTTCATCCTGGAGGAGAATGTCCCTTTGGCAGCGACCGCTGCTGAACAAGAAAGTTTCCAAAATTACTCCGTGTCCCTTGCACTCTGTAGTTACTTACACAGGAGGTGTGGCCCTTGTTGCTCAGTTGCCCATGTGTGGTTACACACAGCAATAATCTCCATCATGGGCAGCAAGCACAGAGGAAAATTACTTTCATTTCTGCTCAGCTCTCACCCCACTTGTTTTTGACTGCTGCACTGTCACATTTCATTTAGTAGAGTTCTTCTGCACAGTGATCTGCTGCATTTCATCACTTGGTAGCATGTTGGAGCTTATACTTAAATATTTTAGCTGTGGTCTGGTAGGTTTCACTTTGTTTTCTCCTCACCACTTTTCATCTGTTGTAGCTCCTCCTTTCATTCCTACAGCCTTGCTATATCATTGAGTGTTAAGCCTCACTCTCCTTTGAAACCAAAAGGGAGTTACCCTAGCAAACGATGGCTTTCCTTGCTCAGAATGGGTCACCTCTCACTCTTGAAAAATAATCTGCAAAATGTAGATTATTGTCTTTGTCTCTGAGCTGTGTGTTGTGCCAAGAGGTCCAGCATCTCTGCCTTGTCCATCCGTCACAGCAGCTCTGGGAGTTTGGTAAGGCTGGGTTTCCTTGTGTCTGCAGTGCACAGAACAAGACTGTCCCAGCTCTGCACTACCTTCATTTTACACCACAGGAGACACAGTGCATAATGAAAATGCAGGCACAGCTTCTCTAGGTGATTGAGGTTAATTCCACAGCTGGGATCTGGAGGAGTCTGGGATTACACAGATTTTCAGAGTCTGGGCACGGAAAAGTTTAACTATGGTAACAGCGGGGTCCTGCACACAAATGCAGCTCATGCTTGAACTCCGCTGAAGATACAAGCCCGGTGTGCTGAAAAGGATCCTCCTTGCTGAAAGGCAAAATCTTCCTGGATAATTCACCATTTCTAATCTGAGCTGTCTTGCATCCAAATGGTTCAACAAGCTTACTCCTCGATGGCTGTGAAAGACCACACAGGCGTCCTCTGTCACCTGGGACAAGCAGCCTCTTGGCTTTGACTGTTCAGCTGTAAAATAAAAATAAATTGCCCTTTTCTGTGAGGTCTTGTAAGGATTGCCACATTGAAAACATTTATATACTCAATTAATATGGAAATATTAATATGGTTAATGAAAAATCATATTTATTAATATAAGTAAAATTGCATTCAAATGCTGTCAAGCCTGATTCAGGTACAGACATTGAAAATTCACAGAATCATAGAATATTCTGAGTTGGATGGGACCCACAAGGATCATCAAGTCCAACTCTTAAATAATTGCCCTGTACAGGGATTAAGACCGTGTCCTTGTCATCATGACCTTCATGCATCACAACCCATGACCTTCATGCTCAAACCAATTGAGATAACCTCAGGGCCATTTAGGGGTCTATATTTGATTTTGTAGCTGGCTGAGAATCAGTTATCTGTAAACCCTGCAGTGTGGAACCCCAGCCATGGTAGGAGTGCTGTGACTTCGCCCTCCCGTCTCTACCATGACTGTTCACATTCACGTTCACATAACTCAGGCTGTGCTGCTGCACAGGCTTTGGCATGAACCCTAGAGGGAAACAGAGGCTGCCATTCGACAGGGAAGAGAAGGATGGTAAATTTTTGTGTAACATATATTTCCACCAAGACGTCACATCGCAGTCCCCATCCCCATGATGTGCTTTCTCTGGCTGACACCATCATTCTGCTCCTTTGCAGGGAGGAAATGTGCAATAAATAAACATTAGTCAGAATTTTTTAACTAGGGTTTTAATTATTTTTTCACAGCATTTTCACAGTTCCCTATGCTCATGCAGGGTTAAGGTTATCACAAGTGTGGGGAAAAAAAGAAAAGAAGTTTTGTGCAAACAGTGTAGGCAGGGAGAGCAAATTAAATTGGCTGATTGAACTCAAAGCTGCTCATTACTTTGGAGGAGAACAAAATAAAAGGCACATGAGGAAAAAGACCAGAAGTTCCTGAAGAATGCTGTGTACATATATCCTCCAGAGCCTCCTCCAGTACCTGGTTATATTTAGAAGGTGAACACACACTGCTTTCACTGGAGAGAAAAGGTAAGATGACAAATTAATAAATTAGCAATCATCTGAAGTTAAAAATTACTTTTACAGAAAAGTAAAGATATGTTCCTCTGCTTCACACAAAAATAGACCTATGAGCCTGAAGAGATCTAGTCTCCTATATAAACTCTTGAGCTCTGGTATGTCAAAAGCCACCACAGCGGCTCATTTCAGGCAGTGTTATTCTAGCAATGTACTATTCTAAAATATATTCTTTATCTTTTCTTTGGCTTTTGGATGCTCCAAACAACGTATACACTACCTCATGAACAATGCAGACATCATTTTTAAGAGAAGCTGAAATAAATGTTTCTTTTTTCCTGCTATCTTTTAGCTTCTCTTTTTAATAGAACAGTTGTGATTTTTTCTTGAGGTGCTTCATATACTCTGACAAGAACATTCTCAGACAGAAAGGGGGAAATTCTTTCTTCAGAAGGACATTTATGTCAGTGAGGTTCCCTGTTAATATTTGATTGAGAAGTGGAGAAGTTTTGCTGACAAGAAAAAGAGCCCTCAGCGGCTCTTGGAAATGTGAAAGTACATCAAAAGCATAACAATAACCTTTGGAAGTCACATTCAGTCAGCAATACTTGTCTGAACCAAGTGCATGCCATACCTGAACAGGGTAGAGGGGCCATTTTATTTTCAGAGTCCCTGAAGTAGCTATAAAATCTCCTCTAAAGTTCATCATTCCTCAGGCTCCATGTGCTTCACAATATTCAGCAATTGCATATCCTATAAATCACTAAGGCTTGATGCAATTTGAAAAGCCCTGGGTGGAGTTTTTAAGAGAGCTGGCTGTGTTTTTTGGCTCTCATCCCTGCTTCCAGATGGTAACACATGTTTAAAGACATTACTCACAACATAAGCAAATGAAATGCTAAAATTTCTAACAAAATCAAGGACCAGAAACTAACAAATGTGAAAAGGCAGGGTCACCAAACAGTGTCATCTCTGGCTGGCAGCACATTCTTCACAAAGGACTTCCAGCTCCTTCCCACCTCCCCAGCCTGAGAGCAGCACCATTCTTTTGCAGGTACCTGAGTCCACCTCTGTGCTAGTTTTGTCCATAGTTTTGCTTCACCTGCACAAGCCCAGCCCAGGTCAGCTTGAAGCACAACATTCTCAAGGGACCTCTTTCCACTAAGCTGATACCACCTACTGCCATCTTTACCTAGGGCAGTTCTTTGCCAGTCTGATATTGCTTATATATTCAAGAGTTATCCCTGTTCTGTGCTCTTGCAGCAATGCTCACAGCAGCCTTAGGCAAGGTCTGCACAGACAGACTACACATATTTGCAGAACCAGTTTTGTTCATTATACCTCACTTTAGAAAATCTGGGCTAATCTGCAGCATACACAGAAAAAACTTTTGCCTCCTGGAATACTTATATAGAAACATCCTCCCATTTTGTCTGGTTTAGCTTTCGTTTATGATGCTGAACACAAATTTCCATAATGGCATTGATATATCACTGTCTACAAGTCATTACTATGACTGAGTTATTTATGTCCCTAAATGTTTACGTATTCCATTTCAACCACAAACTATTTATCAAACAAAGGCAATCATTGTGAAACAAACTCAGCCTTTTGCTTGTGAAGAATGATCCAAATATAAGCACTCTCATCTGACTACACATTAATCTTCTATAAAATAAAAAGTCTGTCCCTTCTTCCAAGCCAGGAGCAGCAAAATTATTTCAGGATGAATTTTTGAAGTACTCTGTAGACAATTGCTCTTTTGAGAAATCCTGGTCAACATATTTAGTTCCATATGCATATTTCATAGCATAATAGATTGGTATTAAATGTACATAACAACAGAATAAGAAAAATAGTTATTAAAAGAGCAGTAGTTATTTACTTGATAGCAATTTGTCTTCAAAGAGTAATGTACAATCAGTTATTACTTTATATGCAAAACTCATCCTATCCCTATTTTATTGGTCAAGATGACTTTATTTTTTAAGGGTTGAATTGTTCATCAAGAGCTTTGCAAAGGATATGAGAACAAGACTGAATTCCCTGGAGTGGGGCCCAGCTTTTGACTGGCTGAATAATCTGCAGTCATCCTGCAGATCCTATGCCAAACTGGACCCTGCAGGCTGATTTTGCTACTAATAATTTCAACATGGTTTGCTTGGACCATCACTTGACCCACTGTATACAAATCTACTGTCTGCAGAGGGACTCACAGAAAACAGAGACCTCCCAAGTCCATCCCTCTGTGCTAAAGCAAGATCATCCATATTTAAATCATTCCCCACAGCTTTCAGCCCAACAGTTCTTAAAAAAGTCTCAGCAACAGAAGCCACATCAACCATGCCACCAGTAATAACATACTTCTCTGCTTGTTGACTGCACTGTTAAACACTGCATTTATACCAGGTGCTGAAGTAATTTTGATAGAAGTTAAGAATTTAATTCTCCAAATCACTTAAATGACGCACATTATTTTAGATGTAGTTCAAAAAGCAATTTTGGCACGTGAAAGTTTTTAGCAATTGCTGGTTTTTCAGCATATTTTTCTAGCAACTAAATTTGATTGGTCCTGTTCCTAAAACTAACACTTATCCCTTCATGAAAATAATGTGAGGTACCTATCTCTGTAGTACAAATCACAATAACTGAGGCTATAAAACATACATACAGACCTGCACCATAAAGTTCATGGCCAGATTAATCTCTGAGTTGTTGTTTATCCACACAAAATACTCTTCTACTGATTTGCATATGAGCGACATACATATTTCTGGGTTTTATTGTCATCATCTGTTTACTGGCAACTAGGAAACATGAAAGCACTAAATTCAATGAATAAATTATTTGCTGTCAACAGTCCACCGAGCAGTCATTTTTTATTAGAACTAGAATACCATTGGTTAGGTTCAAAGGAATTATTTTTGTCTAATTTTTCTTTTTTATTTTGAATGGATCAAATTTCTAGAATAAATCAGCTAAAGGAAACAAAAAAACCCCAAACAAACAAACAACCAAGCCATAGAAATGATCATCCTGTGGTGTCTTGGGCAAAACAATATGTGTCAGCCTAAAAGAAGGCTGACAATGTTCCTTTGCCAGGTCCTGCCCTGGGCCAGTCACTCCAGCTCACAGCAGGCTCCTGGTGCAGATCCCTGCTAAATTCCCCAACAGGCACAGGGTTCTCCTGTAAGGGTTCTCCTCACTGACATTTATGCAACAGAAAGTCAAAAAATAAGGCAGCCTTTGCTGTGACAACTCACATCAGTCCCCAGAGAGCTGCAGAAGTAAAAAGCAGCAGATAAAATGAGAACAAAAAGTCAACGAGCTTTGGAACCCTAGGAACTGTTTGCTGAGTAAAGAAAGGATGTTTGTGGTGGGAAGTCACGGGGTAAGATACGGGGCTGGAAAAAACACCACCTCCAATGGCACATGAGCATCAGTGCATCATTAGGGGCAGTGTTTCTTTCAGCTCTGTATAAGCCTGTCATGCTCCAAAGATACAAGTCCTAAGCAATAGATTGTAATTTCCACTGCCCCAAGAAGACAAACAAATTAGAATTTTTGTCCAAGATGTCCTTAGAAAGGCAAGGACCCAGCAGGCAGCGGTGGATGAACGTGAATGGGACACCAGTTGACAAGAAATGACAGCTTTTCCAATGTCCAGCTGCAACAGGAATGTCTACCAGATCCAGAAAACCACATCACCACCAAAGCATCTTGGGGCTCAGCTACTTAAGCTAAGCTTTCCTGGTTAGTTTTTAAGACACAGCCACATAGCCATAGTCAAGGGTGGTTTTAATTGCAATCCAAATCTGTTAAGGGTCATTTAATTGCTATTCATCTCCTATGCACAGGGAGCTCAGCTAATCCAGACCATTTCAGGGCTTTTTTAGCTGGGCTGTCTTTGAACAGAAGTAGGTGAGCAACAAATACGTGACCTATCCACGTGGCTCAGCCTTGAGACAGTTACCTCAGTTACCTCAGGCTGGGACAAGTTAAGGACAATATTCTCTAATATATTCACACTACTTCTGTAAAAGGACCTGGACTAGCAGATGGATTGGAAACATCTGAACATTTGAAAATTTAGATTATGTGAAACATTGCTTGTTAATTTTTTTTTTCCTAAATTTGGCTGGAAAAGGAAGATTTGGGAAGCTATCCAGGCAACAGACTAGGACAGGAAATTTGGAACCAAACCACAGAATACAGACATGTGTTGTGCCTTTCTTATTAGCAACATGCCAAATCCAAAGGTCTTCATCAGACTCCTTGGCTCTGAGGGATTAATTAACAGCTGCTGCTAATGAAGAGGTGTATTATAGTATAGTACATATCCCATTTCTCTTGTAGCAATGTGAGTTTATTTCAGTGAGTCCTACTTTGTTTTATATCTTCTTTTCAGGAACTGAAAAGCATATATTCTTGCTCAAGCTCACAAAGCAATTTTGTTTGTTCTGGTAAAAGAGCAAGGATGAAGCAGGCTTACCTGTAAACAATTTCTTTTTCTTTTATGAGTTCCACATTTTCCACAGATTACTTGTCACAATATCAGAGAGGCACCACTTGGAAAAAAAAAAAAAGAGGAGCCTGACTCAGGTATTGGACTGCAGAGATAACACTGCAGAATTGGGTTCAGGGGAAAATAAAAGCAAGATAATGTATCAGAAGTTCAGCTTGCTAAGGTTTAGCTAATAGTATTTTGAGGTCCTAAAATATCTCACACTTCAGATACGTTACAATTAAAAATAACTACCACAAGCGTAGTTATTACACCAGAGTGCAAAATCTGAAAAAAGACCATGCTAGCAGTGAATCCCAGAGGCTGTGAACAGGGACTCTCTTTATTTCTTGCCCCCTAATTCATCAGCTGCTAAACCCAGAACTGTCAGTATAGGTCTCTCAAGCACACTTGTGCCTGTATGTCTGTGAGCAAAATGCTTTCAACAATTTGTCGGAGCAGAAGCACCAATTTATCCCCGGCTCAGCTCTGCTGACACATTCAGTGCAAACAAAGAGCCCTGAGCTGAGTGAGCAGTGGGGCTGGGCTGCCCGGGATGCCCAGATTTCCTGCTGGTGACAGCCCCAGACAGGCCCTGCCTCCGATGGCAGAAGCAGGGCAGGCGTGCCCTAAATGCGGATAATTGGCCAGGCTGGTAAAGCCAGCACGGGCTGCGTGCAGCGCCACACAGAGCAGGTTCCCCCGACCCCTCATACACCCATCAAACCTGCACTTCATCAGGATCTGAAAATATGGCTCAGCTGTACATTATCCTGGCAGTCACAACCTCTTCGCTCTGCCATAAAGAAAACAGGAGACTCCCACTACAGCAAAGGTTGGTCAAGAAGCAGAGAAAGTTTCCCAGCTTTATTAATTAGAAGTGGTGAAGTACAGACGACTCAAATTATGACTCTACCTGTGCTTAATGGAAATGTGTTTAAATGTGTGTTTTACATTGTCAATATAAGTATCAGAGTTGTTCAAAGATACCATGAAATATTTTGCAAACATTAATGGGATTGCATCTTCCATTTAGTACAATTTTTATCATGTGGCTTTTCCAGGTAACATGAAGAATGTTGGCAATCAAAATGGGAAATCAACTTGTTTTTTTAATCTAATAAATACATCTGAAATTTACTTCTCATCTCTTGCTGCATGTTGAGGCAACATAGATAACCTCTTATAGCTTTCTCTAAAAAAATGAATTAAAAATTACTTAAACAATGATCTAAAATTTTTGATTCAAAGTAGCTCATGTAGACACTTTAATGTAATTATGGTAAAAGCATAAATAAAAGCACACCTCTTGAAAGCTAATTTAATAATTTGAAGCAATTATCTCAGTTTACATATGTACAGAATTAATTTTCTTACACAAAATTAAAAAATAATTTTAAAGCATTAAATTAAAAAGTAGACTGTTTAAACTATGTTATATAGTTACATTATACATAGGTATAATACTATATAGTGTATTTATATGACAAAATACTGAGGTACTGATGTTTAAAAACTTGAAAACTGAAGCAAGTATGTTCCCATCCTCATAAATTCATGCTGAATTTAGGTTTTAGCATGGTTCAATGGGTTGAAAAGCAATAAATCTGCCCTAGAAAAATGGGTGAACATCTTAAAAGAAGAAACTATATGAACACACTCCTTGCTCGTCAGATTCCTTTCTGACTTAAATTTTGATGGTGTGCATTGCTCTCAGCCCACCTGAGCAGATGACAGAGACTACAGTTTAACCCTTGCTGTGCTATGGGCTCTTCCCAAGGAAGGAACAAAACCCCCCCTGACAAAGGGAAATGATGCCCTGCCGAGGAGGCTCCAGCACAGGTGGCTGACAAGCAGCTCTGAGTGGGGCAGGAACACCCAGGAACTGAATGAAGTAAAATGCAGAGAGAAGAGGATTCTGGCTGGAAACCTTCCCAGGGCTTGTTCAGAGAGGCTAAAAAAAAAATAAAAAATAAAAAATAAAATAAAAAAAAAAAAAATTCAGTCATTCCCAGGGACATATTGGTACAAAAATCTTTGTGCTATTAAATCCCCACTCATTTTTAAATTTCACTCTGCTGAAATTTTAGCATTTAATACCATATCTGTGTTTTCTCACCCTCTGTTCTTCCCAGCTATCTATGAGAGATATCTGTGAAGTTTTATTTCCACTGAAGGATCTGGCTACCCCCTGCCCTGGCTGGAGCTCAGCTGGGTGAAAAGGTTACATCCCCCAGCTCAGCCATAGCTTCTCCTCACCACCTCCCTGGGAAACAGTGGCACACTTTCAAACCACTCACTGCAAACTGCTCAGCCAACAGCTCCCTAACCTGATTCAGTCAAACCCATCAGGTTCACTTAAACCAAAACCAAAAGCACCCACCCAGGCCAGGGAATTGTCAACCCCAGCCTCGCCCACTGTTCTCACCCCACCTTCCTACCAGAGGTCACCAGCTTCTCAGAGCTCCCACTTTAACTGATGGGTTTGCAGGTTTTTAAATACCAATAATTGCAGAGGGGGATTTTTTAGTGCAGTACAGTGAAAGAAAGAAACCAGCTCAAAATAGAAATGAGGGGAGAAGGATGACTTCTGGGCAAGGGTTGGAACAAGCATCCTTGTAGGCAAAGATGGGTGGCAGCTGGAGACCCTTAGCCAGACCTGCCACTGCTTCTGCAGAGCTGGAATTCCTCTTCTAACCCAGATTGCTCTAGGGAGCCTTGCTTTCAGCTGGTGTTTAGGGTAATGGGCTTTTCCACTTCTTGAGCTGGACAAACACAGCCTCCTCAAGAAGAAATTTGAGAGGTTTTACAGACTGCTCAGATTTCAAGAACACTAGCAATACATTCTTTCCATATAAGGGGGTTTTTTTCTCTTCACCCACAAAAAGGGATTTAAAGCCTAATACTGATGATGCAGTGACTATTTATAAGGCAGCCTGGCCAGAACTGTAACAGCTATTTCTGTCTATAAGGTAACTGGTATGTTGAGGTGGTAAAGAAGGAAAGGACTATAGTTATTATGCAAACCCAGAGGAAAGGGATTTGGGGAAGGGAATGAATTATCACCCTGAAATTCAAGGACAAGATAAGATATCCCTAAATCTTAAAAAGTGAAAGCTATTTAGGAAGAGTTATGGCTTTGTACCTTTCCCTGGTTTTGCAGTCCCTGTCAATAGTTATATTTTATTTAGTAAAACGCATTTTTCAATTTGCATTTTGTGTATTTGCAGACTGGTCTGATGTTACGTTCCCCTTTAAAAAAGCCCAAAACAACCAAAGGCAGTGTCCACCACTTGTCCTCCCACTACTAGCCAATAAATCTTGTTCAGCCTGGATTATTTTCTCTGTATCTTACAGACTCACTTTTACCACCTCCACTTCTCTCAGTAACTCCTCAATATTGTCAGGCTACACTGCATTTATTTAGCTGCTAGCACCAGAAAGGAGGAATCAGACTTAAATATTTGCTGTATATTTCCTTGCAATTTAACCCAAAATAGCAATGGGGCATGCTTTTCTAATTAAGGCATTAATTTTACCAGGCAATTGTGGTTCCCTGACCGACACTGCAGAATAGCTATAAAAAATAGCAAATGCTTAGCTGTGTGATCCATGTTCTGTGCTTGACAGCCCAAAAGGGAATGGCTCTCATACTTGTCATTCCATTACTGAGCTATTTGTTACTGCTAACTTTTTTAGAACTTTTTCAGAACTTTTTCCTTCTGCTGGAACCATGATATGGCAGAGCAAAGAAACCAGCAACACTGACAGCGCTGAGCAAGCAGGCAGAACACATTCCACTGAAAAAAAAACCAACCTGAAAAATATGGTTAAAGCAAGACATATTTCCAAAACTGAATCTGCACAGAATGAATGCATGGAGGTACTTCTGAGTCTCTGAAAAGCTATCCTGGAATAACCTCTCGTGCAGACACCATGGCTTCATCTACACCGTGTACGAAAAGCAGGCGTGCAGTCAAATTCACAAGCTGTCACAAGCACACAAACCTCAGTCTGCTCTCAATTTTTAAAATATGTCTTCATGTACCAAGGCAGTTTCCAGCTAGTTCAAAACTCCATTCTTCCTCATCATTAATTCCAGTGTTAAATTTTTACCGTCAAACTAATTCACCTACTCTCCCATGTACCTCTCCCAGCTGTATCCCAACTCCATGATGTTTTCCACACTTTAATTATTTCTTTTCAGCTTCTGTTACACCTCAGATGGCAACTGTTTTATTCTTGACTAACTATTATTCCAGACAGAACCTGAAAGGCAACCAGGTTCAGGCTTACAAAGTCAACACAGATATTTGGGACTGTCCCTCGCTTCAAGCCACTCCTAGAGCAGCCATCTCAGTACAGTTGGGATGGTATGAAACATCCTTTGAGTTTTTCAATTTATCAAAATGAGAAGGACCCCACTATCTTTATGCATATTAAGAAATTGCAAGCATACCCAACAGAGTCTGCAGAAACTATGATCTCATAATGTAAAGAAACATCACTGGGAGGCCCAAAATCAAAATGACTCATGGAAATCTATAAAGACTGCAGGGACTGGCTCTTAGAGAATTTAATAACTCTTTGTACAAAACTGAGGTAGAACATTGGGTAAAGTGATACAGTCATCAAAGGTTCCAGCAAAGGAGCAGCATCTCAGAGCATTGTGTCTTTTTTTTATCTAGGTCACTATAACCAGTTCTTGTGAATAAGTTGGAGGATTCTCCTTTCTTCTGAGGCAATGATTCCATTAGGAGCTGACAATTCGGGCAGGACTCTGTAGTTTTAATGACGATATTTCCTGACGCCTGAAGATACATGAGCTTGAAAGAGGCAGGCAGGTTTACAAAGGTTGTGTGGGTAGGTACCGCCAGGAAATCCTCTCAGTTTTGGGTTTCATTTGAGAAGCTGTGGCTGCAAGAAATGAAAGCAAATAATGCTGCAAAAGGTTTCTGCTGTGCTGCTGTTTCTTTTGTCATGGCTATTATTTTGCGTCATCTTTCCAACAGCACCTGTGTTTCTCCCTAGTGTGGTAGAAAGATATACTTCGATCTAACAGTAAATTGAACCCAAGCTGGTTAAAGTATTTGGTTTCTTTTCTATTATGAGGAAAAAAAATCCACATTTTTTCAGAAAGTAGAAAATTTCACCAAAAAGAATTCACTATAAAAAAAAAAAAAAGGGCAAAACATGTATAACACACTTTACATGTGGCTCTTGCATGAAGTGGCTGTGGCTCAGCACCAAAACCTGCACTTGCATTTAGAGATCCCAGAAATACAGCCCTTCTCACCAACGGCTTGGTCTTAGTCCAGGCAGCAGAAGTCATTCTGGAGATCTCCTTCCTCTGAATCAGTAAAGAATGTCTCAGAATCACTAAGAAGAGCAGCTAGAAAATTGCTACAAGAGTTGAAAGTATAATAAATCACACAGCTAAATCAGGGGCAAAATGTTTGCTTCCTCTTGCAAGACGTGACAAACGGGAAAACATGACAGTCTCAGAAAGGTAGGCTTTGTCCATTCCCACTTTGGCACTCATAGCCCTTCTCTGCTGAAAAGATGTATCTCTTTGCATAAACAGGGATTTTTAAGCTTCTGAAACAAATTGGTGTTGCAGCCCTCACTGTGTGTCGTAATAACCAAAGAAGAATAATTCCTGAGAAAAGTACAGCCTAAATCTTTTAAAAGCAGAAGAAAATGTCCCCTTTGTTGTAGGAAAATGTCAGCCTGATGTGCAACTGAAAAAGTCAAGGCTAACAATGCTTATTGCCAAGCCACAAAAAAAGACTGAAATTGTATTTTTTCTAGTTAGTGTCTCCACAGATGTTTACTTTCGTTTTATAATAAATGAAAAATTAACACAAAAGCTATAATTCTCCAGTGCTAAAAAAAAACATTTCATTGGTTGTCTAATGCATTCGGGCTCTGTTTAATGTAAATAAATGTATCAAAATTCATCTGTTGCCAACAGCAGCAACAACATATGAAAGGAAAGCTCATACCCCTGTCACTTTACCAAGTCACTTTGCTGCTGCACTAGAATTACTGCTAATTAACAGAGGCATGACTGAGAAGAAAATTAGGCCTCATCTCTAATGTGGATCTAAACATATTGCTGGTGCTTAACATATAAGTATAGTTAAGAGAAACTAATTTTCTTCCTCTATACAACCACTCTTACTAAATACATCCTTCTAAATGTCAGGCTCCCTGATGAAGTAAACAGAGTGTGAGTCATAGGCTTCTTTAAATGCAATGCCACCATACTGAAAAAACTGGAAATGACTTTTAATTTTCCCTTTAATGACACTGAAGAGTGCATATCTGTGAGATGACCAAGTCTGACACCTGAAGCAGAAGCACAGATGCAGTTTCTTATTGTCTGTAAATCATCGTCCGTTCAGTATTTCTTATTCTACTATCTTGCCTGAGCTTTTTTCTTCTCAAAATTCAATAAATCATATCATGAGATATAATCATAGCTTTCTGTATGAGTTATGAAATAATCATTGTCTGCTACATTATTTCTCCTTGATAACTTTGTTGCATAGTAGAACTCCAGACAATGTCCTTTGCTTCAAATAGCTAATTCTTTATTAACAGAGAAACAACAGCAGCAGCCCATAATAATCCCTTTCATTATGATCCAACACCCGAGAAAGTCCTTGGTGTTTTTTGTATTTTAAGACTCAGATACAGAAGAAGGAGATCTCTCATGAGACTGCCAAGAAATTTAAAAAAAAAAGGAGGGGTGGGGGGGACAGAAAACATTTATTACTGGAATTTAAACCTGAAGTTTAGTACCATGGCCTAGAAGAATTATTATCTTCCTGAGATCAAGTTCTAGAGCTGATCCAAAGCACAGCAGACTTCATGTCTGAACAGGAAATCAGATTACCCCAGTGCTGCTTGCTCACCTTTGCCTTCCACAGGGACAAAGACATCTCAGAGCTGGCACCTCTCCCTGGCTGGAATCTCACCACCTCTGAAACAGCCCAGGCTCCTCAGAACAGCACTGGTGGAGGTGGCTGAGTTCAACCACGCTGCAAGCAGGTCAGCTGAAGGGAATAACCCAGTGGGGAAGCCAGCTCTAGTTCTCCCCGGGTCCTGGCATGTGCGGTCTGAGCGATGGACAGGGCAGTGGCCCAAGCAGCTGCAAAACTCCGGATTTACACCTTGTGTAGGATGTCTGTGTATCATGCTAGACAATTACACTGACTGGTAAAGACAAGGCATTACTCAGTGCATCTAGTGGAAGTGTTGCCTACAGAAAGAAAGGTAAAACAAGAACAGACAATTAAAATTTATTTACATGCACTCTCCTAAAATTCATCCCAACTTTCAAGCCATTTACAACCTTGCTAATGTCTTATCTGTCTCTCCAGCTTTGTTTCTGATTTGTTTTGGCTCCTTTCTGTTTCTTTATGTTCCTGTTGTTCCTTTAACTGTTTGGTTTATGCCGGCTCATTCTCCTTTTATCATTGCTATTTTTTTTTTTTCTCAGCTTTCCAATGTTCTGTGTACTTCTGACTAGTTGCCAGTGAACAACTATATTCTGTGCAAGTCAGGTGCCTTATTATATAAGAATCCTCTAAAGAATAGTTGTATTTTTTTCTACAGTTATACCTGGGAAGCTCAAACTATACACAGTTCTATTTAGAGTAAAAGATAGGAAGCTTGAAACATCTATTTTGCTTGAAACAAAAGAGTATTTAAGGAATCACCAAAATTAGCTGGTTTATGGAAATAGTTTGTATGGTCAAGACAACTACATGAATTACTATCTTCCTCCATTGCATCTCAAACAAAACACAACATATATTTTGGCACTCCAATACCACCTTAAATTATTTTCTGCTACTATAACTCCACTATCTTTAACTGAGGTAGCATTGATTCATCCTGCATGGGAGTGAAGGAATGAGGATAAAATGTTCCCTACATTTAGCAGAAGACATTGCCATGGATCTCATTTTGTGGTGACATCAGAAGCCAGCTGTGGTTACCCCTTGCTTGCCATCATGGAGTTAAAATACTTTGATGTTCGATAATGAAAGACGTAACTCACAGAGATGTTCTTTAAAAAATCTATTTACCAAAGAGACTTGAAGGGTTTTACTGCACCAACTGAACAGCCTGGAGAGAATCAGGTGCCTGCTCATTTCACAGCTACCATGACACATATGGGGACTCAAACAAAAAGTGACCATGACATACAGCAACATGAAGTTCCAGAACTTAAACGAGGACTTGTGGAGTGCTCATGTTTCAAAATACAATTTTTGTCAGTCTTGCTAAAGAAATGCATATTTGCAAACTGTGGCCACACCATCTTTACATCTAATTTGCTAGAACAGCCTTATATCTGTGTGTGCTTTAATACTGGAAACAGATGAGGCTTCTGCTATGCTAAAAATGGAGCCGGTAGTCCAACTGTTGTCAGTAGAATTGGGTGCCAGCTCCACTGCTCTGTTTTGGGACCGTTTTTCTCCAAATTCAGCTCCTAAGCAATTCTAGGCTTCCTCACTGACAGCGTAGACAGAACTCTGAATACAGAAATTCAGGGGGAGCTGCATTCTCCTGGGACAGCCTGTCCCTTTCAGCTATAGAATGACAGTTGCTTGTTAGGGGAAATAACCACCAGGAGGTATTTGAAATAACATTTTCTTACAAAAAAAACAAACAAATTAACAGACAATGAAAGTGACAAGACTGAAAGCTCATCTATTTGAGAGCAGTAAAGAAAATCAGTCTGAATTAGTGAAGGCTTTCAACACAGGTGAGATACAAGGGGTGAGATGCTGTGAATTTAGAGCCAAACTTTAACAACTCTTGCAGCTGTGTTTGTACATCTTTCTGCCATGCAGAAAATGGAAGATAATTTACCCCTTTTACCCACTGTTTGTGTCTTAGGGTTTGCACACAGACAGCTGCCTCTGGTTTTTAAATTCCGCCTTACCCAGCAGTAACATCTGGATACAGTACACACCTACTGCTGTAAAGTGATCACACATTAAACTCCTGTGGCAGGAACCCAGCATTTTAATTGGAATTAAAAAGGTTATTTCAATTTAGCATAATTAACCTTCCTGGTAAGCTGACCAAAGGCTACTTTATTCTGAGTGTAGGTGTTCACAGAAGGACTAAATGCTTTTTAATTTAATCAGTATTAAGTGCCAGTGGAGGCTGGGGGTCTGCTGCTAACAAGCCCTCAGAAATCACCCCATGCAAGTACTCATAAGCAAAAGCATGCTGAACGTGCTAGCTTAACTCCTCATTATCTGCTAAATTATGGTGTCCTATTAAAACATTTCACATAGTTTGACAGTTAACAAAGTTATGTAAGAACCAGATTTGTGAGACACCCTCATACTGATTTCTGCTTAAGTATTTAATTAAGTGTAAACCGGCCATGAAGTCCTGGACTTGAGGATAAATAAAGGTTAAAGAAAGAAAAGTAAATATCAAATGGAAATTAAATGCAATAAAGGGGGGTTTTATTCATTGTGGTATTTTCCCAGGTTAAGCTTTTGTGAATTTCATAAATGGCATCATCTGTTAACTACTTAAGCCAGAGAGCAACCTCTATAGAATACCCTAACAAAATTCTACAGAATTTTACCAAAAGAACTATGAAAAATTGAGTGATGCTGAAATGAAATGGAATTTTCTCTCACACGTACTATCTGCATGCAGCCAGAGAAATAGGCTTAGGTGGAGGTCACCAGTCCAGTTGGCATTCTTGGAAGCACATAAGCACTTTAGAAGCAATAGTATAATTGAAAAGTTTCCCTGGTGTTTTCTCAAGCCATATAAATACTACTGAAGAGTGCATCCTCCAGAAAGACAGGCTCAGCTCTTCAAATCAAAGAGGTTTGGAAAGCCATCTGCTCAGCACACGCTTGTGCTATGTATAATCAGGCACCACAATGTAGAAGCCTTTATGAAATCTCAATTTCCCCACAGGGTGACTTGTCAAGCCCGTGCCAGGACGCACACCTTGGTGAAACCACCAGCTGCTCATGAGAAGATTGATGGCACAGAAGATACCCACAGTAAGTATCACTATTATGACTGCCTGGGGATTTTTTAACAAAACAGTTTTGTCTTGGAAGAAGTCTGCTTGTCAAAAGCCAAGCTACCCACTTCAACAGGACCACCAATTGAACAGCAATACCAAGAGACATTTCCTTTGCCTTAGAATAGCTCATGGATAGTCCTGTGACATGAACACCTATCTCAGATCTGAACAGACAAACTTTTTCCCTGCTCTTCTGAGGTTCTTCCTTGATTTGCACCATGGTCCTCATTGCAAGGTAGTAGGAATGAGTTTTCTCCTAGGTCCAGCCATGCTGGATGCAGGTCTTTGCCCCAGGGTGTTGCTGCTGCCCTGCTGCTCCAGGAAGCTCTGTGCTCACCTCTGCCTGCTCAGCCACTTGTGTGATGGGGTCACTCAAAACCAATTCTGCAAAACTGCTATCCAAATAATTTTCTTCTCTTTCATTAAAACTAAAAGGCAGCAACACCACAAATACCTTAAGCAGGAGACTTCAGGCACCAGCAGCATGCAGCTGAAGGTACTGACAACAGCCAAGAACTCCATCCTGGGCTGAAGCAGAGCTGCCACCTCCTGTGTTCAAAGATGCAAGCCCAGCCACACAGATCCTCTGCATGAGCTTTTTCCAACTCTCCTTCCTCCTCGCAGGAAGGAAATATTTACTTAACAGTCACAGTCAGTCAACCCTCAGCAGCTCTCCATCACACCAATCAAAAGACTTTTTCTATGTGAGAATATACTTTTTCTGGCTAAATGAATATTTATTTATACAACATTAAGTGACGCAGCTCAGAAAGTGGAAACAAAGGAACCAGCAAACATAGAATTTAGTAATTATTGTCACAATTTCAAGTATTTCTAGGTCTTACAAATATATTTTTTTATCCTTCTCAGCTTACAGCATGATCTGCAGCTTCAGTCAATTACCTTGAGCTTCTGAAACCCAAGCAGGTACTAATTATGTAGGCAAATGCACCATTTTATTGTTGCTATCCATTAATCCATTTAATTATTCCATCACTATTCCTTCCTGATGCTCATCTCCCCCTTTCCTTCCCCAAAGCTAGAGAGCTGATTTATAAAAGCCTTTCAGTTCCTATATGTAGCATACAAAATCCTTTAAAAAGCTAATCTCAGGTTTTGTTTCATTTGACACTAACACATTAAGCCTCTGAGAACTCTGTTTTGTGCTGTCAGCTTACATTTCTTAGTGCTATAGGACTGAAAAGATGAAAATGAAGTGGCAAGCCAGGGCTCCCTCCATCAGCACTGGTAGGTAACTGGTTCAATCTCACCTCTTCAGTGCATTTTTGAAGGCAGCTGAGCAGATTTTCTCCCTCTACGGGCCCGACTTTCATTTTCTCTGCAGCTGTAACACATCTCTGCTCTGAGGTCCCACCAGCACTGCACATAACTTGCAGGAACATCCCAGGCTTTTCGGTTCAGGCTGTGGGTACCAGCTCACATCAATATCAGCCACATCTTTCCCATGCTGAGGGAAACAGCAATTCTTAATGCTTCTGTCAGGCTGCAGTGTTGTTTGCTCCCAGCCAGACACAGGAGCTAGGCATATTTGCTTTTGTCACTCATGACAACAGCCTGCAGCTGATAAAAGGTCGTATTTTCAACTGATTTCCTTCTGTTCAGACTGCTTTCACAGCACGGACACTGTGTTCCTACCTTCTGCTGTGCACTGGGTTCTCTATTATGTGAGACAGGAGGTGGTTCACGCTGCCCAAGTGCGTTCTTGAATCTGATGGTCCTTGGCCTGACATCACACACCAGTGCAACAGAGCAAACACGTGTCAGACCCCTCCACTGCAGAAAATAGAATTTTACAGAAACTTTGTGCTTGCGTAAACTCCCTGTAAGAGGTGCAGAACGCAAACTCTTTGTGCTTTGTGTTTTCTTGCCAGGGGGTGGAAGGGAAGAGATGTCTATGCTTTCATTTCAATATCCATATTGGTTTCTCCAGGCCTTAGCAAAGCCCCAAAGGGAGAGGGGCTCCCTGCTCTCTGAGAGCAGCCCACACAGAAACTTCACAAGAGGGGCCCCACTGCTGAAATGCTGTAGCTCCCCGAAGAGCTTCACTTCTGGTGCAGCAGATAATGGGCTGCTGGTGATAACTTGACTTTGCTCCTGGACAGCTGTAATAGTCTAACACTGGCCAGCATTTAGTCTGCTAAAAAGTCATCTCACAAGGCACACAGCAAATACCTTGGTCTCTGCTCAGCACAAATAAAAAGATAAAATCATATTAACTTCATTTGGGTGCTCAAAACTTCCCCTTGAAAAGCAGCTTACAGAAACCTGGACTAGCATGCAAAAAATATCACAAGTAGAGAAAATAGATAAATGTACTTCATAATATGCATACTTCTGTATGCATAATGCATACAGCAAATGTATTCAAATGGCATCAATGTTCCTATAATCAGAATATAAATCAAGAATTTTTATGATGGATTGTCCTGTGGTTGCTTGAAAGTCAGCCAGTAGCTACAGGGAAGTTAAGAATAACTAATTTACAATGCATTTCTAAGTAAACTACCCATACCTACACACACATACAAATATTCACACATGTGTATATAAAATCCCAAGAAAAATATGCATTATAAACAGCCTGTTTTTAGATATTAACTTGAAAAGTCACACAGAGATAATAATAAGTGCATAATTCCTATATTATATTCCTTTGAGACCTTTATTTGTAGGATTTTCAGACGTATAAACACTTGATCAGTATTTATAATATGCAAGGAACAAAACTTTATACAAATATTTATGCTAGTGAAAAGAAAAAAATAAGCACTTCTCACAAGCTGGATAGTTCCTTAATGTGTTTTGAGTTGCTAAAAAGGAAAAAGGCTATTCAAAAAGCCATGCTCTCTGCTGCATGGAAAAATACAGGTAGATCCTGAAAAATGGATCTCAGTATCATCTCCTAATCCAAAATGAATTGGATCTGTGGTCTAGTCACAGATCACATTAGTGGGTAGCTTACTCTAACTTGCAAAAATAAGCAATCCTTTTTCTACAATGTCTCATGATGAAATGCTTACTCTGTGCAGGAATGAATGATGCATCAGTGGGTTTAAAATAAAAACAGTGTTTAGATTCTAAAACTGCTGTGATGTTTATAGAATTCATAGCAAGAAACAAAATAGTTGTTATGACTAATTTTTGCTAGATTCTGTTCTTTTGTTTACACAACTTAAACTGAATAGATGTGCTCTGGATATTGATGAGTGTGTAGGGGACTTTGCAAGCATATTCATTGCATGAGAACATCACTCACTTCTGTCCTAAGTGATTTTCAGCATTTTTTCCTATTCTGTAAGTGTATCTACAGGGAAGGAAATCTGTATTAGTGGTTTCTCTAAAGAAGGTATAGAGGCAGGGTCTGCTATCCCCTGTGATACAGCAACACCTGAGCCAGGCACCACATGATTCATTCAGAGTTAATGGAGAAAATCAGGCACTTCTGGAATACATGCCCTTTTATCCAGTAGCAGACAGCTTAACCACACTGCAGAACCCTACCTTTAAAGTGCTTACTGCTCCCCATTCCAGGCAAAAGGAATTTAGGGGAGCTAGCTCTTTTGCTAATCATTATAAACAGCAATTAACCCTGATGATTCCCTAGAATGGCTGTCCAGTTTAATGAACCTGGTTACCCATTTTCATTAGGTTCTTGTGAAGCAATAGGAAACTGCTCTTAGCCACATACTCCAAGATGCTTTTTGGCCTCTCAGCAGTGGGTAGAAGCAAGAAGGAGCCAGCACTATCAGGGCAGCCAGTTTGTCACTGTGCTCCATCCTGTGCCCCACAGGATGGGCTTGGAGAGCCACCTTTACACAGCAGGGTATCAACAACATTTTCCCTGTGTTACTGTCTGGGGAGAAATCCAGCAGAAAAGATGCACAAAAGGCTGTTTAAAAGCACACAGATGAGGGCTGCCTTGGCAGACCTTGGGAAAACAGTCTGGATAGGAGTCTGAGAGGGGAGGAAAAGGCAAAGAAGCACTGCAAGACCCTGATCTCCAGCAGTGAACAGACCTAAGGCTAGTCCCAGCTTTCATATCTGACCAACAAATTATTTGCATTAGGCATGTTTACTTCTAGCGTATATTCAATCATTGAAAGCTCTTGATGTCATAAATATTTTGGTTTTGGTACAGCCAGATCTCCAGCTACACAGAAAACCATTTATTGCTGTTCTTTAATGTTCCTTAACAAACGTTGCATGTTTAATAGCGCCAGTGATTTTAAATATTATGATTACCTGTGACATTTTCACAGTGTTCCCCTGCTAGGAAAGACTGCCTGGGAGTAGTTAGGGAGCAGCCATCAGGTCCTGTTCATTCAAGCTGGCATAAGTCCAGGAGAAGGGGAATCAACTTGAACCTTTGTACTAGGCTTGCAACAATATTTTGAAAGGAGGTTTATCCTGACATGAACTTCCTTCAAAATGTAGAGCTTCTGATCCCAAGTGAATTGGCTTTGACATTTAATCAAATTCAATTTTTAGGAGAGTTTATACAAGACTTGAATAGACAAATAAAAATATTTTTCTCTCCATACATCCTTATTCACTCTAACCAAGAATTTATTTCATTTGGCCACAGAGCTGTATTTACCTTCACCAAAGTGTTATCAGGCAAAAAGCTAGGACAAGAAGAGCACCTTCCCTTATTTTAAATATATGGCTTCAGCTTGGACTGCAGGACTACAGTTTTGTCTATGAGGGCAGAGATTTACGTGGCTTCATCTACATGCACTAGAGCACATTCACTTTTCTGACTCTCTGAAGTACATGAGAAGTTTCAGAGTGCATAGGCACAAGCTGTACCCTAGAGCTGAAGTCCCCAAGTGCTGATAATTTTATTTTTTATGGCCTTGGAATTGCCTGCTTACACGATCTGCAATACAAATTCCCTCTCGAGTTTTCATTCCATCACACTTAGGACACATGGATGCTCTGCACCTGGATAATGCAGTCCCAGAAGATTCTCTGTCATAGTCCCATCACCTCATCACCACCCCAGGCAGGAGTACGTGTTGCGATAAGCCTCCGCTCATCTGTCTGTTACGGGTGATATTCAAATTCAACACGATCTGGGACGTGATTCAGTGAATTTCTTCCTGGCAGAAAGAAGCAGAAAGATCTAAGCCAAAGTCTTTCCCATCTCTGCACCTGAATAGCTAATGAGGAAGGTGGCAGGTGCTGAGAGAGTGAGGCAAGAAAAGAAATAGAATATCTTTCCTTGAAGGAAGACAAACAGAAACAAAGATTGTGTTGTTTTTCTGCTTTAAATCCACACAAAGGGCTTTGTAATTTCCATAAGCTCTGTATTCACTACAGTTAGCGGATAAAGCTGCTAGAAATACATGGCTTTGGGACATTCTAGAATGTGTGCAAGATGCAAGACAGAACAGGGAAATACCTGCCTTGTTTATTGCTCTCCTTCCCTAAGAATCCACTAGAACCACAGTCAGAGCAAGACAGTTCTTTAGTTTGAACTCTGTTTGTACCTCTTAAATGCTGATGAAAAGATCTACTATTAGTTAACAGTGTTATGTTCTCAGACTTACATCTTGAAAAGATACTAAGGAAATCACCAATGAGCAAGGCTGAGCATTTTTTCCCCAAGAGAATTCCACCCAAACTGCAGCTTTGACTGAGATGTTTTAAATATTTAAGTATTTAGAGACCAGATTTTATGATCTAATCTTCCAGGTATAGGTCCCTTTAAGTCTCATTTTAATTAATAGATGGTGATTGAATACACTAGTAAAATATTACTACTAGTAATATATTACTCTTCCTTCTTGATTGCACTGAAGCAAATAGATTTTCTGTAGGCCCCATGACTCTTTTATAGCTGAACAGAGGAATCTACAAGAGACAGAGGTCACGCTGACTACAGGTCTGAGGACAATACTACTTCTTATTGATTTCTTTCATCTAAAAAAAAAAAAAATTCTAGTCCACTAGCCAAATGTTTGATCCAGCCAGAATAACACTACAGTAGTTGAATCAATGACCCATAAATTTTCAGTAATTTACACTCGTTTTATGTTTAAAAGTCCTCATATAAAATTTCATTATCCCATAACTTTTCTGCAGTATGTTGGTTAATACAAGGAGAGCTCTAGCCAAGTAAAATACAGCTATGTGGTTTTTATTATTCCCTTTCAAATAACCAGGCATAACATTCAGCCCTGATGTAAGAGGGCATATCTTAATCACAGTCATTAGGGTCTCTCTTTAGCTCTTGATGTTGAAAGCTAGAAAGATGAAATCTGTTAGATGAAAGAGAATGTCAGTGCTTGATCTATAACCCTCCTTTCCTTCCCATTCCTTGACCATAAAATTTACATTAATGGAAAATCAAAACATTTTTCTAGCACTATTATCAAGCTTTTATTCCCCAAGCTTTCATGTGAGAAATTATGAGGCTAATTTATATTTACTGTAAATCAATATGTTAATTACTCTACAGTCCTTACGTGTCTAACAGAATTAATGAGAAAAAGAAAACACATCTTTCAACCTCTTTATTTTCTCCACACTAAATGTCTGCAGAAGTTGTTTAAATGAAACAAAGGAAAATCATTTAAGAAATGTCAGTTAATGTGCAGAGGTCTGTGAAGTCATAAAATCTATTCCTTGATTATTTATATATAAACGTGGAGATAGATAGATATATATATATATATAAATATATTCCTCTGGATGAGGATTCAGTGACCCAGCAAAATAAGCTCCTGATCACAAGACACCAGTATCAATAGGGCATGGCTTCAGGAATGGTTCCATTTCTCACATCCATTTCTATTGAAGAAGAGAAGAACATTCATGTTGACAACCAGTTCCACAATCACCCAGTTGTAAGCTCCCAGTTGTAAGCATCCCATCTTTTGGGATGGTACATCAGCACAAATTATCTTTATTATTGATTTGCTATGTATCACAAATGACTGCAAACACAGACAGGATCAGTCACCGTGTATCAGCTGCAGATCCACCACTAAGCAGGCTCACCACTCTGTTTGCAATACTGTCTGTTCTCTTATTTTCTCATCTTCTCATGTCATTGGATGATTGTTTAATGCAAAGTAGAGTGGCTTCAAACCATGACCTTCAGACAAAGAACTCTTCATCTCCTTCCTCCAAATTAGAAGCAGATGTGGGTCCAAATATTTCTTTCAAATTAGTCAGTCCAGGAAGAAGCTGGACCAGCCTTAAACTTCTGGGAATTTCCCCAAGGGGAGGGTTAATAGCTGTTCTGAGAGGCCTTTTCTCCTTATGGAAGGAGAAACAAGACTGAAGCAGAAGAACTTAAGCAGGACTTTAGCCAAGTCTATTGGTTTCTGTCCGGACATCTTCAGTGCTTTTAAACCACACTCCATTTGGTCCAAGTTAATTCAGTTGGGTTTGAGGCTACACCTATAATAATAAAAAATAAAAGCCAGACCGAGTTTGCCATGTTTGCTGATATTGCTAAATCTTTGGCTTCTCTAGTGTGGCTTTGTCCTATGCTAACTACAAATCCCACAGAAAATGTCCAGGTTGTGAAATAGGTGACGCCACTCTGGGGAGGGGGAAAAGCTGGATGCAAAAGGTGCCATGTCATTTTCCATCAAACCACTATCAAGGCCCTTGCACACTTTTTTACTAAAACAAGCACAGCCAGCCTGTCTCTCCTTGGGTGTTTTTCACTGTACTAGTCCCTCTTTACAAGGCAAGAGGTGATCTAGAAGTTCAGTCCTGCAAAGGATAAATATCTGTGGCAAACCAGTGTTTACTTTCTCTGTTTTCCCTCATTCTATGTATAATGGGATAAACTTCAATTCTTTTTCCCTTTATTTGTATAAATAGGCAGACTGCACACTGTGATGCATACCCATCATGTGTTAATAGCCAAGTTATATAGAAAAACAGGTGAAAAATTAATCTCAGGAATATGGGAATACATTATCTTGAGGTCTTGGAAACCCAAGAGATGTGACCTAAACTTACCATTTGCCTTAGATGCAAAGAAAAATCCTTGAGTATCCATTTACACGCAAGAAAATAGTGGTCAAATAACATGATGCTTTTATGGTGTCCCTTTGTTGGACCACATATAAATATATGTTTGATAGAAAAAAAAAAACAAGTACTATTGATCACAAGAGAAAAAGAAAGGAGCACTTTACATCCAAGGACATTTGCCAGCAGTGTTACCTTGGATTAGAAAAAACTAATATTCACATGTAGGGAAAACAGGTTCACTGGGAACACGCCAACAAAATGAAATTAAAAGAGCAAGAGTAGGAAGCTTCAACAAATCACAAAGTGAGGAATGGCAGCCCTTTTCATCTATGAGGCTGCCATCTGGTGAAGATTTTTATCCCTTTCCTCTGCCTGTCTTTAAAGCAACAAAAGATTTTGAATTGCTGACTGAGAAAGCAAAGAGACAATAATGACTGTCCCTGCACAATGCAAGCAGTGCTTGCAGAAGCACTGCCCAGGACTCTCCTTGCTGAGACAGGTTTCTGGAGGAGAGGGACCAGCCTCTGGGGAAGAAAGATATGCTATGGAGCTGCTCTGGGATAGCACAGTTTGTGTTCCTGAGCAGGGCCTGGGGGCACAACACTGCCTGTTTCACACAGTGAAATACACCAAGTGTATTTCTCTGCACATCACTGTGGGGCACAGTGACAGTCTTGTCCCAAACCGTGGTTAGAAGTTCAGCCCAATGCTTTTGCAAAGGGGAGGGAGCAAGGGAGAGCACGGCATGTCAGGTAAGTAGTAGATCCTGTCCTCTGCAGTGACAAAATGGTCCCAGCAAACAGAAGAAAGTGGGAATGGATATTAAGATATTAATCAGCAGTCAGGTCTTCTTTTTTTTGTTGTTTTTTTTTAAGTTTAAACATTCTTTTGTGAGATTTCTTACGAGTAGATCTAAAATAGAGCAAATCAAATTTAGATCGTGCGGAGGAAAAAAGAACAGTAGATTATTTCCTTTCTAATTCCTCAGAGGTAAAACAATATTGAAAACTAACTGTACATTTTTAATATAAAGTAGAAAAATGTCAAGAAGAAGGATTGAAAGATAACTTGTAGACAGATGACTCAGATACCCCACTTACTGAACAAAGCAAATTTCGATTCAAGTTTCTGCTATAGACTGAGCATACCAGGTTGGGTCACATCCATGAACCCAAAAAGTGCTCTAGACAAAAAGCCACTGTCTCCTCCATGGGTAAATGCCTTTTCCTGCAAACTTTGCAGCAGAAATCTTGGCTACCTAGAAGGCTAAGGCAATCCTTCTACTGAAACTGAGTAACAGTAGCAGTAGAGTGTTATTTGACACATATAAACCAACATTGCATAGGAGATGCTGAGTGTTAACAATTTGAAACATATCCTTAATTTAGGTGCTAATTATCACAAAGTATTCTTAGCATAAATATTTTTCATCTCTTTGCTAATTCCAGACTTTTTTTCTTTTTTTTTTTTTTTGCTTTAGTTACTGAAAAACAGTCTGCTAATTTTTGATATTGTCACATCCAGAACTGAAACCCTAAGTTTTCTGGTCCCAAAAAGTCACAGAAAAAGCAGGCATATCTTCTCAATCCAAGGGTAAATAGCCTCACATTTTACTAGTGGAGACGTATAAAAAGGCCTTTCTGCCCATAATGTAAACTCACTGTAAACTCCATTTATTTATTTCTTTTTAGTGAAACTGATCAGTTCTCATGTTAAAATTCATATAGCACTAAAGTAACATAACTTCTTTTCCTGATGTGCCAAAAAGGACCTCTATGGCCTCAGTCTGGAAGAACTGCCATGGCCTCACTGCCATGGTAAATGCCTCTTGGAAGAGCTTGTCTGGTTTAAGCCAGAAAATTGCTTCTCTTGAGAATGCTCTGCTCTATGAAGGCCACATCTACATGTGTACCAGCTTCTCAGCTGTAAAATCTAAAAAATAATGTCATGATGTTATAACAATATATTGTGAGGTTAACTTCTCTACTATCTTGGATTTGGATGAGTACTGCTACAAAAACCATTAGAGAAATTTAATCATAAAATAACTGAACTTGTTAGTCTGCCATTCAGTGTTTAGTATAAAATTTCCCCCTACCACTGACTTTTTCACTGTATGGTCTATTTATTTTTTCTCTTGTGTTTGACCATATAGAATCAACTCTCTTCTGTCTTCTGCAGGCATTCTGAATTGCTCTCACTTTCCTGTTTGGCTATTTCTCTGTCTCTTTCAAATTTCTTGTTATCTGCAAATATCATTAACATTGCAGATTTCCTTTTTTATTCATTATTTAACATGCAGGATAAAAGCACATGTCCTTGAAGAAAGACATAAAATAATAACTACCGGTGAAAAAATTAACTCAATTTGCAATATAACAATGACTCAAAGTATTTCTGGTACTGCATAAGAATTCTGGACTTACATAAACTGTTGAGAGGAATGCCAGAAGTGGGTAGAGTACACAGACCCATTTCTTACCTGGCAAGATCTGATTCAGTGGGTCTAAGCCAAGGATAAACCTAGTCAAGCACATCTTGCTGACATCCACTGGAATTCTGGGGTTATACACTAACCATCTGTTGAAATTATTTCATTGCGTAAGAGTATCCAAAGCTTCTAGGGAGTAATACATTAAATTTATCAGAACACACGTTCAAAGAATTTAAGAACAGAAATTCTGTAAATAATGAAAGCACATCATTAATTTAGCGAAACAAATGTCATTGGTTGAAGCTGGGTCTCCATCAAAGCCTACGACTCTTAGATACCAAACTAAGCACTGCAAATCTTATTTTGAAATGGACTTCAAAGGGCCTCTGTCTTGTGTCCCAAACTGGTAAGGCAGAACTAAGAGCACAAAACAAAATTAGTTTCAAATGTTCGTTTGAAACATCTTATATGACTTCAAAATATTATTTTACATTTCTGATTCACAACGTTTATTGTCCCTGCATGATTTGTGTTGTCATTTGAATCCACAATGCAAGCTGGAAACATAAGGAAACAAAATAAACTTTGGCTTAAAGTAAATTAGAGACAAAGGTTATTTTGCTTCTTTTTCCACTACCTTAGTTGCACAAGTATATTGCATAGTGATGACATTTTTTCTCCTGTTGTTAACTAGGTAAACATAATGTAGTATATGGGGTCATTTTGCAATGAAATAATGGTACAAAAATGTAAACTAGAATCTGCTCACAGACCTGTATTGATCTTTGTAAATTGTGGGTGTATTTGACCTTGCTAGGTTATTTGTGACATCCTATCATCTCACTCTGCACAATTAACTCTGAAGCAGTTCTAGACACAATGTCATCTGATGGCAATTAAATAAGATCAAACATTCAGAAAGTAATAGTGCACATGGAGACCATGATAACCCTCATAACATATTCATTGCTATCTAATAAGCAGTGTAGAGGAAATAGAACAAAATTCTGAGAAAAAAAATACCTTGTTCTGACTCTGATACTGCTGCTCATGTCCTCTGCTCAATGCCCTTTCTTTAAGTACTGCTTTGTCAATGCTTCAGGTTGAAAAAAAATATGCTCCTTTCAAGTATTTCAGAGTTATTTCAATTATGACCAAACAAGACAGAAGTGAGTTTAATTGCTTTAATGCTTCAAGTTTTACAAGATTAGCTCTGGAAGCATCTAAATGCATATCCTTTCCTGTTCTCCCCTTGCTCCCTGTGAAGAGGGAGTTATCTGCCAGCCTCGCCCAGAAATAAATTAAGGTACCCCCCTACTGTCACAACAGTTCTGAAGATTGCTTCTTCACCACATTGTTCCAGAAAGAGAGTAAACAGGTGCATATGAGTGAAACAGGATATTTTAATAAATCACAAAAAAACTGTATGTATTTCTCAAGTTGAACGAGGTTGTTCTTGAAGAATTTATTATCAAAAACATCATAATTATTGGCATACAGAAGTATGTCTGCTTGCTCCTGGAACACAGAGCAACACAGATTATAAAGTAAAATGTACCATGATATTACATAGCACAGACTTTGATCATTCCTTCTTCTCTGCTGTGGGTTCTTCTCAGGATTGGGCTGCTGTGGGCTCTCTGCCTTGGGCAACACCATTTCCTGATGCCAACATGACAGCTACATACACATGTCCATATCCTGGCATTCAAAGTACACAGCCTACCACCATCAGAGCTTTCTCCGTGCTCTGGTGAACACAGGTGTCTGGGTTATGGTTGTTTCTCTTCCTGCGGGAAAGCTTCCACCAAGAATTTTAGCCAGATTAATTCTGTGTTACCACAAAATGAAACCTGTGATTTATACTCTTCCCTTTCCAGATCTGCAGGAGCTCTGGGTTCATCTTCCCCATGCACACTTCTGCCATGCTCTTCCTTTGCCTCTTCTCATTTTTGTTTCAGGATTTCCCATTGGTGCCCTTTTTTATCTTGAAAAGGCACCGAATCTCTTGGTTTAGATAGCTCCTTCACCTGTGTGACAGCTGCAGCCTGATTACAGCGGTCCCTGGGACTGCGTTTCCGCTCAGCTCCAGGCTGCCCCTCTGACGATGCCTCTCTTCTGTCTCTCTCCTCTCACCCATAAGCTGTTGCATTTCCCTGCCTCTGTAGATTCAGCTTTATTTCCTGCCAATACAAAGAATGAGCTTGCCACTCTTACCAGATGCACAATCTGTCCTTGAACCAAGGACACACGCTGTGAGTTTCAATCATACACAGGTTGATTTGACTTCTAAGGGGCATGAAAATGTGGACAAAACCAATAATTATATCATCCTCCTCCTGTTTTGTCATAGTGCTTTAATTAGTGATTTGATGTAAATTATATTTAATTTGCCTCATTTACAAGAGACAAAGCATTTAATTGAGAGGGGGAGATGCTTTGGTTAAGCTCATATTAAGCAAACACATTAACTATTAACTAATACTACTTAATTTAATTTTTTCTTCCATTGGAAACAGTATTAAAGTAAAAAAGGTCTCATGTGACAAAAATAATTTCTCCAGATTAGCCTTTTTCAATGATAAAATATTTTGACAACATGCTAAAAATTTTTCTTACACTTCAGTGACAGGTTACAGCCTCCTAATGAGGTAACTGCCTCTGCTGTATATATTTAACAAATTCAGAAGATTGCTAATTGGTGCCCATATGTTTAAGAAAAGCAGGTAAGACAGCATGACTACAAACCAGTTAATTTAACATGGAAAAATTCTCAATTAAGTCCTCCATCAGTTCATAAATTAAAATATAAATGCTGGTATATTATTACAGCCAGGGATGATGATTTTCTAGAAAGCAGACCTTATGGACCAAATCTTATTTACTTATGTGATGAGGTCAAAATTATCATTAAAAAAAGATATCTGTGAGAATATATTTCAATTTTTACAGGGCATTTGACATGCATAACCAATTGATCATCTGATCTAAAAATTAACACCGTGCTGTATTAATAAAGCACATAATAAGTGAACTAAAAAGTGGCCCACTAACCCCTAGAAATAGTCATGAAAAGGAAAACACCATAGAACTCAAGTAATTTTAATATGATCCCTCAGGGTTGGCACTGGATTTTGGAATATGTAACATTTTCATAAATGATTTTGAAATAAGGCTAATGCAATCTTGGAACAATTACAGCTGACAAAAACAGGCGGGATGATAAAGAGCAAAGATGGAAGAGTTATATAGAACGATCTGAAGTAATTCAGCATATGAAACAATTAAGCCCACAAAAAATTTTAATCACATTCACATTATACCCATAGAAAGGAAAGTGCAAATCATGCCTACAGAGTGAGGGGTGTATTGGCAAAGCAGTGACTTAAAATGAATCTAGAGTTAAAATGGACAAGCAAATGATAAACAGAATTATCATTAGGCTCAATGCTATAAAGACACAAGGAATGTTATTATATTCCTTCAGTATATGAACCTGGGAAAACTTCATTGCATATTTTGATAGCACTGAAATGGATATGATGCTTCCAGTTCTGATGCCCACATTTGGAAAGTCATGGCACAAAACAGAAGAGACAAACATGAACAAATTAAAGTCATATTGCCTACCTTTTCACAAAGAGACCTACAAGGATGCTGAGTCATTCCAGGAAAACAAGGAAGCAGGGAGAAAACAGGTCAAGTTGAACACATTCAAATTGGAAACTCAACTCATTTTCAACTGCAAGAGTGATGAAGCACCAAGACCTTCAAATCAAGACAGAGTACATCTCTGGAAGAAAGTCACAGACCTTTTACAGCCCTTGGTTCTACCAATTTATTATAGCTTAATGAACAACCTGTCAAAAGTAATAGCAAACCAGCTTGAAGCTCATTGTCATCTGACGACATCTCCCATTGAGCTAAGGACCACAAAAAGAAAACTCTGATATTTATGAAGTTTTTAAACCTTTAAAGTAACACCTGAAACTGAAACAGATGGTTCCCTTCAGCTCAACCCATTCTTTCCCCTGCCTTGGGGCACTTATTTGCAAAGAGCTTTAAGGAAAGAGCACAGCATAAATGACACACAGACTCTACTCTGTGTATAACAAAAATAGGTTAGGCCAGATCCTCTATTGGCATAAATCATTGAAATCACAATTTTTTGGCTCAGTCTCACAGGAAAGGAGGAAATTCCAAAAATCAGCATTTTGACACACATGATTTTCACATAACCTAGAAGAAGGATGAACATATTGCTCAAATAATTGCAAGACAATTCAAAAATATTTTGTGATGCTGTTCAAATGGCTTGGAAAGGTTTTTCAGGTTATAAAGTGTGAAAGAAGCTACAAAAAGTTTTAAAATGTGCATAGGATCTATAAATTCAACCAAAAAATTCAACTCAGTTTACTGCTTCTCACTTCTATAAAGCTGAGATTACATCAGAAACATCCCACATCTGATGTTTAACTTGCACCTTAAAAAGTGCAGAAGTAAAAATCTTCTCAGTATTCCATTTTGGTCTATTTAATTCTTACATAATTTGTTTATTCCAAGGAAGGATCTAAGGAGGATCACTGTAAAGAGCCAGTAAGGGTGAAAAACTAGTTTCTCCCTTCGGGAGATAACATTTCCTAGGAGAAATCAGCTGAAGCTTACATATCTTGTCACTAGAATGTTGCTCCAACAGCATTAAGCTATTAGAAATGAGTCACTGGCAATTCCAGAGAGCAACATGTAGGCTTGGGGGGAAAAAAGAACTACAAAAATTTAATCTTGGTATTAAATCAGCTCCATTGAGGATCCACACAAGCAGACTAGTACAGAACCTTGCTGAGAAAGCCATCCATTACAAATGCAGGGCAGCGGGTCCCAGTCTTGTTTCCCTTACTCTCTTGTTTTCCCTGACTGAGTTTTGATAAATGACAGATAGCAGCCTCATAGTCACCACATCAGCACCTCAGGTGAATCCCAAAAACCTTCACAGATTTCTAGAAAATTAGCTTTTCTGAGCAGTCTCTAACCTGTTGCTCCTGCCTCTTGGTTGCCATCTCCTTATGGCAAACTGTGGCAGTACGTGGAGAAGCCTGGGAGCAAAGTTTGCCTGTGAGTAGTGAGGACAAAAGGTCTTGAGAATTTCAGTTTTCTCCCCACTGTCTATCATTAGGCTCTTGTTAACCAACACTTCTTTTCCTAAATTTCCATCAATAGCTGGCATGATTTTCGAATCTATTCTCACCATCCTTAATGCTCCCCACTGGTTTTAGCTGTAGCTAGGCATTGTCATTTATAATTTTGTACCTAAGTACCCAAGCAGGGCTTTTGTATTCTTGTTTTGTTGTTTTTCTTTATTGATGTCCACCTTTTCCTAGATCAAACCTTGGAGAAAAACTTTCCTCAATTCAGCCTCTAAGGGAAATTAATCACACAGCTATGTAAAGAATGTTGAAACAACAGCCCATGTTCAGCAGACAGACATGAATACACAGCCAAAAATAGAAGCTTTCCTTCACTGTTTTTTTAAATAGCCCTGTCAAGTCACCTTTACAGGGGTTAGCTGCAGGAACACAGAATTCAAATTAGGAAAAAGCACCACTGCTAGACTCATTGAGAGCTGGGTCCATCTTCTTCAACATCCTCCATCTGACAAGGGTTAACAGGAGATCTTTCAAAGTCAGACAAGCCCACTGAGGGCAACCACAGGACCACAGGAGCTCTGAGAAACCAGCTTCCTCCATCCAGAGGTATGAAGGGTGCCTTCTTTCTTGAAGCGTGTAGCTTTTTGTACTTTTTTCCTTCCTACAGTCTTTTTTATTTTAATCTCCTGTGATACATCAGGAGATTTTCTCATTATCTATTACCCTTTTTTTGATCCTATTAAGCTTCTGGCAGCAATGATATCAAGAGACAGAAAGGTTCAGAGGTTAATTGTGTCTTGTATTTAAAAAGTACTTCCTTTTTCCATTTTAACTGTGTTCATTTTTAAATAATGCTAAAATAGAAAGTGTAAAAAAATCTATAGCACAGTTTAAAATAAAAATGAAAGAAGGGAGAGAGAGTTAAATTATGACACTCAAATAATTCTTTCCTGTAAGCCCTAAGGGAAACCTGATGTCACTGAGAACTTAATGTAAATTGCTACTGTTAAGGTTAGATTAGAAAGAAAATTTAAAAAAAATAAGTCATTTAATCAGCTCCTCAGCTGGTGTGAATCAGCTCAGTTCTTTGGGAGGTTTTGAGCCTGAAGTGATTTATATGACTGAAGATCATGCCCTTTGATCTTTAAATATCCTAATAATTTTTATGGATCTCCTGCAGCCTTCTTTTTTAAATCATGCTGTACAGAACCAGACCTTCTACTTCACCTGTGGCCTCACCTCCTGCTTCCTATGCCTTATCTTCTTGTTCATAAATCCCAGAATTAGATTTATCCCTCTTTTGCAGATCCTTATTTAGTTTGTGATCCATTATAAGATCATCACTCAGTCAGTAACTCAATATGTTGTATTTTTAATGCTCCCTGCCTGCCTACAAACACACATCTCCCCCCATGTATTGAGCACCTGAATTTACTGAATTTCATCTCACTGATTTCAAATCACTTATGCAACTAATCAAGACAATTTTGAATTGTAATTGTGTCTCTCCCTTTCATTTTTCCCCCAGGAACTGCCTCCTGCCAGCAAGAGATTGTCTTTTTCAGCTCCAAACTCAGTTCTGCAATGTAACAAGTAGCACAATACTGGCATACTGCTGGCTATAGAGCTACCTTAGGACTTCCAACATCAAAGCTCAAACACAAAGATTTTAAGATTTACTCTCCTCTTTCACAATAGACATATCACTGCATTGTGTATAATATTTCTACTACATAATGTTTTATTATTTAGCGTGGTTGAATTGGATGATCTCAAATGTCTTTTACAATTAAATTAAAAATTACCCCAGCTGAAACCAGCACAGCACATCATGTTTACACAACTTTATTACTCTTCATATATTTTCCTTTCTTCTTATAAATACCACAGAATCACAGAATAAGCTGAGTTGGAAGGGACCCACAGGGATCATCAAGTTGTACTCCTGGCCCTGCACAGCTCCATCCCCAAGAATCACACCATGTGCCCGGGAGTATTGCCCAAACTCTTCTTGAGCTCTGTCAGGTTTAGTGCTGTGATTGCTTCCCTGAGGAGCCTGTTCCACTGCCCAATCACCCTCTGAGCAAAAACCTTTTCCTAATATTCTACCTTAAACTCCCCTGACACAACTTCAGGCCATTCCCTCAGGTCCTGTCACTGTCACTTACAGATCAGTGTCTGCCCTTCCTCTTCCCCTCATGAGGAAGCTGTAACTGCAGTGAGGTCTCCCCTCAGTCTCCCTTTCCCCAGGCTGAACAGACCAAGTGACCTCAGCCACTCCTCACACAGCTTCCCCTCAGGGCCCTTCCCCATCTTCACTGCCCTCCTTTGGACACTGTAATAATTTAATGTCTTTCTTGTACTGTGGTGCCCAAAACTGCCCCCAGGACTCAAGGTGAGTATGTCATGCTACCTGTCAGAGCTTGCTTATGTATAAGCCTGGACTGATGTGAAGACTGCTTCCATATGGAGGAAGATTATATTGCAGTTACATTCCTCTTTTCTGAAAGAAACTGTTTTATGCCTTCCATTTGCTTTTGACAGCTAATGAGTCAAAAGAGAATTGCTCAAAACTGATTGAGTTATGCTAAAAAAAAAAAAGGCCTTAAAAAGAACCAAGCATACACAGATCTCATCTCTGTCTAAACATCTTCCACTTGTTCAGGGAAAATGCAGAAATGGTTGACACATTCAGTAATAAAAAGTACAGTCTGTTTTCAGTGTCAGCTAGCCAGCAACCAGAACTAATCTTGTGGATGTATACTATGCAATGCAGGCAGCAATTATTTATTTCAGAAGGATCCAAGGAATACAAGTGCTATCCTGCTTTTCATCCTCTCTAAAAACCATTGGTTGTGCTCACCTACTGGGATTTATCTTATCTCCCTTTCTCTTCAACACCCACTTGGAGAAGGAAACACAACCTATATGTTTCTCTGTCAAGAACATACAGCTGATTCACCATCTCCACAGATGTAAACATCGCTATCTGTAAAATGTCACAGTGCTTGGCAGAAATTAGTTACGGTGCAAAGAGCAGCAAACTTCTCTTGACCCTACAGAAGGTCTGACAATGATCCAGAGAGTAAAGTACTTCAAAGAAGCAGCTGAAGCATAACCTATTTCTTTCATCAGAAACATCAATGCCCTATGCGTAAGAATCGACCACTGATTAAGCTTTGACAAGTCAAAGGAGAAAACATACACAAAAAGCCATTTCCCGTCAGGGCACACATTTAGGAATAGTGTTTGCAGCCAAAGCTGATTGCCTGTTGACAAAATTACAAAACACATCTGGATTTTCCAAAATTAAGCCCATAATCTGCTACGAACAGACATGCAGTGCTGTGATACATGAGTAATGGCAGCAAAGGTGTTCAAAGGAACCTGAAACTGATCAAGGCTTGGTCCTGTATCTCAAAAAAGTTAACAGAAAATAACTCATGGCCTTTGCAGGGCCTTAATAAAGGATCCTTTTTTTAAAGGAGAAAAGAGGTGATTTTCCCTTTTTCCATAACACCAGAATCTGGTTGTAAATAAAGGAGGCATAGGAATGGTGGGGCTTCCTGTGCAGCTGCAGAGGTACCTCTGCCCTGTGATCAAAATGTTGAAGTCCAGCTGTGATGCACTGGTATGGCTCCATGGATCTTTCTCCAGGTCGACAGGGGTGTGTGATAGATCAGCATTGGAACTTTCTTTCATGATCATCAAGTGCCATTTATATGGCTCAATGTATTTCTTCTTATTATAAAAGTTAGAATCTCTCTACCTAAAAGTCACTCTTGATAAGTTGCTGTCCAGGGAAATTCCTTCTCCATTTGCCCAGGAGAGGGGTTGCTACTGCTTGGTTGGCTGTTCTTAGAGTAGCCAATACCAACACTACCCATTTTCTTTCACTTTCCTCATCATACTGATGCTGCTGAGTTTTTTATGGACATTTCTAAAGCTTTAGCAGCACTGCAATATGACAGAGTAGCATCAAAGAAATAAAAAACACATGGTAGTACAAACTGAAGGACCTCCCTTAATCCAAAGAATAAATATTTTCTGAGGAAAGCATCAATGTTTAAACAGAGAGAGTGCTTCAGTGACTGAGACACCACACAAATCAGCTTTGCAATCTGACACCCTGTGTCAGATGCGAATTGATGTTAAATATCTGGTGGCAAAGAGCAAGAAAAATGACAAGCTCTTTTATTCGGGAACTTGAGCTATGAGTAATTACATGCCTGAGACACATTTTAAGAATGGAACCGGCTGTGTTCAGCCAGCATCTTGCTGATGGCCCTTTCTTGTTGAATGCCCATAAGGTACACTTATTATTATTATTTTTACTGAGACACTTCAAGTTGGTTATTCATTTAGTTTTATAGTATTCTTTTGATGGCACAAGGTTCAAAAATAACTTCAAAACACCTTTTCCATAATGATCATTTTACCTCCAAAATCTGAGTCAGCAAGGAAACAAACGAAACAAAACAAAACAACCCAAAAAAGCAACAAATAACAAAACAAAAAAGAAGAGTTTACAAAGGCACTTAATTGCACCATAAAGACACTTCTCCACATAGGGACCCCCATAGACCTTAATTTGTACCAGTGTAAAGCATTTTTGTGATTTGTTCTGGCCACTACAGTCACAGAGATTCCAAGAAACCTTTGAAAATAAAGATTTTGACAGCTCTCTGTTTATCAGGAGGCATTCAGGAATTACAAGCTCACCAGAAGAGGAAAGCTGGCAAAAAGCACCATTATTTCCCATCTACTGCAACACCTAGAACACCACAAGCATTTTTTAAAAGTAAGACAATGTTTCAGAAGGGGAAAAAAAAAAATGCAACATTAAATACCCACCTTCTTAATAACAATTTGCATTTCAGCTTGCCAAAAAATGACTTGTCTCTTTCATGTGATTAGGGCGATTATCAAAATTATGCCACTTACTTGTGGCATACTTGAGTTACTTCACTTGGTAATATACTTCAGATACTCATGTTTAGTCAGAAGGAAGATCCTAGAGAGAAGTAAATGCAGGTTATCTTTTAAAGAGAGACAGGAAGACTTTGGAAGAAAGATCCAAGACCCAATTGTCTACATCATCTAAAGAAACGCAGCGCAGCCAACCAGCCCAATTTTCGCAGCGGGACTCGCAGCCCCGGGAGCCGCTGACTCGGGATCCGCAGCTCCTGCTGCTCTGTCTCTGCTGCCTTGTCCCTTTCCCCACCTGCTGGTCACACTGCAAAGCAGCACAGCACCAACGTACTCTGTAACAGGAAAATATCCAACTCAAGTGATTCTGTTCTCACACCCAGCTACTTCCACGGGCCAGTAATAAAATTGTTCTGCTATTTTTTTACTGTTAAAATTGAGATTAGAATCCCTGATGAGACATCCAAGTAAAAAAAAAAAATGAAAAAAGTTCAAAATATCTGATCATTGAAGCTTTACAGAGAAGACTCCTTTCACTTGAAAGCATTCCCCATCTGCTTCGATTCCAGATACAAGAAGGAATATGGCTGCTGGGCTAAACTCTGTAATTATATTCACAGCACTGTCAGATCATAGCTAACAGATGATATGTTCACCATGGGATTTAAAGTCGCCGAAATAATCTGCCAAAACAAACATTAAATAAAAAGAAAACAAAACAAAAAAAAAAAAGCCAAACAAATAAACAAACAAAACCCAAAAACAAACCTAAAATTACTATTTCTATACTGTTCCATAGCATAACAAAGGATAACAATGTCTGTACCAGATGGATTTTCTCGCAATGCCCCAAAGGCCAGTGAAGATACACCGTGCTGGTGGAAAGTAAAAGCATTTCTCCTAGGAAGGCTACACAGTCAAAGGAAAGAAAAAAGCATGATGTACTGACAAAAGACAGACATCTTGAAAAATCTCTGCTCTCTCAATATTTTGTACCTGAGAAAAGGGCAAGCAATTCTCTCTTCCTCTCCCAGCTCCATTTTTTTCCCACTGGATTAAAAACTTCTAATGCAAAGCAAAAAAGCAAAGCAAACAAAAAGGCTCTAATTTCACAACAGTTGTGTCTCTGTGTACACCCCACTCATAATATAAATTATCAGCGAGGGCAAGTCCCTTATTGTTTATTCAGGACAGGCTTTCCAGAAGAAGACTATTTGGATTTTGTGTGCAGTGTCTGGCCAGCTGTCAGACAACGAGACTGACTGGCAGCTCGAAGGAGGGTGTTCTCTCAGCGTGACAGGTGCATCCAGCTTCAGCAGCCCAGTGCTGCTCACTGGGCATCCATCCACAGCCCCCCATACCTGAGAAAGGCTGGATACACAGCTCTGAGCCAAGCACAGGAAGGCTCACAGAGAAATTAATGCAGCTGCATCCACTGATCTCTGAACAACATTTGCTGTGATGCTCCTGCCACAAAGGCAACCAAAGCTGCACTCACCTATTCAGAGCTGCTAAAAGCTGTTACAATGAAATTGCAGAGGGAAGAGAGCTGTGCTGCAATTGCTAAGCAGTTTTCACCGGGCAGTATTGTAATCACACCCAGTTAGGACTGGCCCACAGCAGCGTTTATGAGATGGTAAATGAGCACGAACACACAGGCTCAGGTTCGAACAGTGCTACTGGAAGCGGCTCCAGCACGCACAGCCCACCGCTGCCATGTGAGCACAGCGCTGCTGCACCAGGCTCCCGCAAGAGAAATGTGCCAGTGCCTCTCTTTGCATGTAAACATCCTACCCAAAGGTGAATTATCAGGGTAGACACCAATCACTGGAAAAAAAGTCTGGTTTTCCTCTTTGCACCATTTGGAAATAATCTCCATCTGGAGACAGCATTAACTTAATTTTACAGGGGCCTCCTCCTCAACAAACATACCAGTATGTTTACCACAATAAATATACATCTTGAGAAATTCTTCTTACCCTGCACATAGCCAAACAAAGATTAACTCAGACAACATCATCCTTTGATGACATTCAAGTTCATGCAATTTCCTCTCTTTTCTCAACTCTTTCCCTCCCAATAAGCAAAATGTTTTTCTGATTCTTACAACAGTAACTACTCTATCAGCTATGTTTCCTTTCTGTGCTGTCCTGTTTCATCAGAGTTGCAGTTTCCCCGACTCATTCTGTTCTTTCCCTTAATCCAATAGCCTTCACTGAGCAACATCCCTTACTAGGTAATTCACCTCAGGGTACTTTTCTTCTTTTCTGAAATGTGCAAATTCTGTACTGTCTGTAACACAGCACTGATTAGAGCTGAACTCAGGATGTGATACCCAACACAACACTGCAAACCAGAGCTACGGGAAAGGCTCAGAGCCCACAACAGCTCCTGGCAGTGGTAGGCCAGGTACCTGTACCACTTAGCATATTGGATATCGTGGTACATGACCCATGAGCAAGATGCTGCTGCAATTATCAGGGTCATTGTGATCTAGCAAGTGCTGCTTCTTTCAAGATCAGAAGAAAAATGCAAAGGAAGAAAAATGCAAAGGAAGAAAAGAGAATATGCAACACTTCAGTCAGTTCTTTGGTCCTATCCTGACACTAGATTTAGAGCCTGTTTCATCTTCCTGCAATGGACTGGACCCTGCTGCTTGAAGTTAGGGTGCGTGGAACTGTTTTGAAAAGTGTTTCCAGTGTCATCTTTCATTTTTCCTCTGCCTTGTATTCATTTATTTCCTTCCTTTCTTCTTCAGATTCCCTGAGCTCTTACAGAGTTCTCACATGGCTTATTCACTCTTACCCCTAGATCTCACCTGCACTCACTTTCTGTGTCATTGCTCCCACCTGCATGTTTCTTTAGTAACTTTTTTCTGTATTTTTAATCTTGCCCTTTCTTCAGTAGGTTTTTTGCAATCAAAGTCTTGTATCAGTAGATCAGAGCAGTTTCCACACTATCAATGTACAAACTGGGCCAGAACACAAGTCCTTGTCACAAAGCTTGTACAGCACATATTGAACTTTACAAGTACTTAACAGGTATGAACTACGACACCAGTTCAATGACTGTCACTGAGCAGTAATTAGGTTCACTGGTAAGTTGATAGAATCTCAGAATTGGTTAGACTGGGAAAGATCTTTAAGGTCATCGAGTCTAACCATTTACCCAGGACTGCCAAGTTCACCACCCTGTCCCTAAATGCCACACCTACATGTCTTTTAAATACCTTCAGGCATGGTGGAGTGATTCCACCCTTTCCCTGGGCAGCCTGTAGCAATGCTTGACAAGTCTTTTGGTGAAGACTTTCCTTATATGTTTTTCCTAATACTCAATCTAAACCTCCTGTGGTGGTGCAAATTGAAGCCATTTTCTTTACCTGTCATTGTTACTTGGGAGAAGAGAGTGATCCCCACCTGGATACAAGCTCCTTTCAGGTTGTAGAGTGTAATAAGAGCCCTCTGACCTTCTTTTTCACCAGGCTAGAAAGCCCCAGTTCCCTGAGTTGCTCCTCACAGGACAGGTTCTCTAGACCCTTCAACAGCTTCATTATTCTTCTTAAGACGTGCATTTAGAAGTTAAACCTTTTCAAGAAAATAATAGTCTACCAAAGAAAATCATAACCTGCTTAAGGTGCTAAACATTCCTTTGTTATCTGATACATAGAAACCCCATCATCCCAATATTATTAAACACATTTTCTACTTTTACTTCTTACTTTGAAAATAGCAAAAGGCCAGGTTGTATGAGGCTTTGAGGAATCTGATCTAGGGAAAGATGTCCCTGCCCATGGCAGGGGCATTGGAACTAGATGATCTTTAAGGTTGCTTCCAACACAACTCATTCTATGGATCTATGACAGTGTGGCATACAAACCCCTAAAAACCTACACCTACATCTGAAGGCTTCCACAGTAATTTCCCAGAAAGCTGTTCTTGCAAACCAATGACTTTGAATCAATATAAAATGCAAGGGAAGGACTAGGAAGGGTATTATATAGTATTACTGCATAATAACATGGAAAGGAAGTTATCAAGCCAGGAAAGAGTGAAATCTCTCTCATTTCTGACTCCAAGACTCCCAAGAGCCACTATGAGTTATAAGAAACCATAAATCCTTTTGTTGAGGAACACGTTCAGTGCAGGTAGCAAGGTGAACAGCTGCAGTGTGAGCTGCAGGTTGAGCTCTGAGTAGTGGGAGCCCCAGGCAAGAGGCTGAGAAATGCCACCCATTACACGGGAAAGGGCCTGGGGATCTGTGGCAGAACTGGACCCTCAGAGATGAGGCAGGAGCTGAGGACCTCCAGACTGAGTGCTGGGCCTGTGAGGGTATAAAAGCCCAGGAGTTCCTTCGTACAAGGTCCCTCATCAGAGGCAGAAGCTTGAGCTGTTATTTTGTTGTTGCACCAAGTTTAAATTATTTTAAGGATTGAGACATGTGAGACTGTGCTATGGGAATACTGGGGCCAAGGAGTAAAGGAACCTTGTCTGACTGTGTGAGGGTAGGGAGTGTAGGGAGTCAAGCAGGACAACTGTGGGCTCACTGGAGCTGCCTGCTGTGAAGGGGCTTCAGTCCCAGCCTGCTGCGGGTGCGGCTGCCAGAGTGGCACCTGGATGGTTGGACAGAGAAGTTTCCTTAACACTCCTTGAAAATGTGGAAAAAACAGGTTAATTTTCAGGGTTTGAAAATGCTGCTTCATGTACTTTTGATCTGATTAAGGATCATGAGGAGTTTCCCAGGAAATTAAGTTTTTAAACTTTTCTACTTATACAAATGCATGCTAGACAAGCCATGACAAATCCAAAATATATGTACTTCACTATACCTATTCCCTGTTAATAAAAAAATAAAGAATTAGAAATACAGGAGAACTTGTAAACCAACTGCAAAATAAGATGCACAGAAATGAGGAAAATCCCTCCATACTGTACAGATGTTCACGCACTAGGCAGTCCCAAAGTCAGTCATAGACTCTGTTGTGTACATAAGCCTAAACACAAGTTTCAACATTTTATTACTGTATATGTTTTTTCTTTTTAATCATCTGAGACTGCCTCAGCTCCTCAGTCCCATGGGCATATGGGCAAGCTTCAGAAGATAAAGAACAACCATCAGGATGATGAACGAAAAACCAACAGAGGCGTGTTTTAAATGCTTCAGCTGAAAGGCGCCGTTTCACTTCAGGTTTAGTTTTACTTGGTGGTTTCTCTTTTCTCCAGTCCCGAATATGAACTCTCCCATTTAGAACTAAGATTTAAAAACAAACAAAAATGCAGCTGTTATTAGACAGACATGGCAATTATACTGGAAGAAATTGTAGTGACATTCTGTGAATAAAAAACATTCCACAAATGGATCACTCAGGCAAAACCAGATGAGCCATTTGTACAGAAACAGAAAGAAGTACACAACAGACCAAGACAATGTAGACACAGTACAGAGAAGACTTGATTGGTTTCACTGAGAGATGTTTTACTGGGATGCTGAATAGTTTGAGGCACCTTTGTATCATCTTTGTAGAAGTTTGTTAGTTCATTTTAAATACAGCAGTTGGGATCATTTAGACTAAAATTATCTGAACTTAGATTGCAAGTTCTAACACAAGTTTCAACTTCAAGAACTGCAGTTCTTCCCATGGTTGAAACTTTATGATTCCACATTTAAAATGTGATTACCAGCAAGTGTCTTCTACTACTTTCACAGTTCACTGACCCAAAACCGCACTGCACCACAGAGATTACGAGTCTAATCCTTCATGTGAACCAACACTGAATTATCATTGGTTAATAAAGATTCAGCACTTTGAGTTTTTTAAATTAATTTGCTGTGTTAGGACCATAAACTGCACATGCACACACTTGTGAATCTCTGTCAACTCCTTCAATGAGTAAACAAAACAGATGAAAGGAAGTTAGCCAGAGAGGAAGAAAAACACAGATGACAAACAACAGTGAAAATGAAGAGGGAAGAATCTGTCACTTTCAAGTTGCCATGCTCTATTTTCATATTCTGCTTCAATCACACCTTATGTATCAGACACTTGTAGCTTGGGATAGTTAACCAATACCATTCTGCATTGTGTGATATTCAGCTTTCACTGGACTTGTTACTTTTTGAATAGCAACTATCACAATCTGCACTGGATGAATTAATGTCTCCAGGCTTCCTTGTGATACACAGACATATCTGAACTCATACTACGCCAATCAAGAAGCAATTTCAGCTTTAAAATCCCTCACAAAAGACAAATAAAAATTAGCAGCTATTTATGTTCAAGCACAATTTTTCCCTAGAAAATCAGTCTTGTATAGGACAAGATACTCAATCTAAAGAACTGCCACCGATCAGTTATTCTAAGACCCACTTTTTATTTGGTGTGTATGTGTACATCCATCCATTTCCATATTTTAAAAGAAAAACAATTCAGTAAACATGACAAAAGAGCTGCAGCCATGTTCTTCTCTGTCCTCCTGGGCAGGAGCAATGTTCTTGGAGAGCACCAGAAGTTTTTTGCTATGGTGACACGCTGCTAAGGGAGGAATCACGTGGTCTCTCCCCGGGCCCTGGGGAGCATCCATGTGACCTACATTACTGACATAGACCAGGATTACGTCAGACCTTTCTTCACAGGTCACGTGCACACGGCCTCCAAGCCAATTTAGAACACTCATTCCATTTACAGTGTAACACTTTGCAAAACCTATTTCACCTATTCCTAATGATAGGGGAACCAAATTCAGACACATAATAAACTCCATGTGACCAACTCTTTTTAACGGATTGTAATTCAGGAGGATTTTATCAGCCAAGTGTACAGAAATCTTTAGTGGATGCTAAACTTGCTTAAGTTGACCACTGGCAACAAACAGGTTGCATACTGAGGATTACTTGCCATGGATTAGTTGATAAGTATTTTACAGGAGACATAAAACTGTTGGGACATAACACACTTTGAAATTCAAAGCAGCTTTATTACTGATAAAGCCTTGAAGATCTTGTATTACTGCAAAGCTACATTTTAGTTTTGCAAAACTTCAAACTGACAAAAAAGCCCCAAACCAATCACACAAAGCACACTGTCACCACACATTATAACAGGCAAAAACACCCCAAACCCAAGAAACTGCTATCAACAAACCCAGCCAGCCACAGAGACCTGCTACTGGGTTCTTTCTGCCATGCTACCATAAGCTACACAAACACAAGCTACATAAACACATCAAGCCTCACAATTATAGGTTCTTATGGATGCTAATTTTGTTTCACATTAGCATTTACACTTTGGGGCTTGGTGTGGTCAGATTAAGCCTCACTTAAATGCTTTAGTAAAATTGCTCTGTATTTGACAGCCTCAAAACCATCAGTACTTCATAGGAAGAAACAAAAATAAAAGGTGAAAGAATAGCATCAAATTACACACTTAAACTAAAGGTTTGTCATTTCAGATACAGTCAGTGTAGAATATTTTGCTGACAGATGCCTTACCAATTTCATTCTTTACTAACAGTATCTTGGAGGAATGGGCACATAAAAGATATTCAGCTTTCCACAAAGATACAAAAAGCAGTTAAAAGAACACCACTACAGTAATTTTTCTTAAATTAAACTGCATAGAGAAGGAGATAAAATAAATGATTAAGGAAAAAAAACAAAACAAAACTCAAAACTCCTTTACCTTCAAATACCTGATGATTGTTCTTGAGTAGTGTCTGCAAGCCTCCATATTCACTTTTCAGCTTTTTTAAAATCTCTTTATTCAAGTGTTCTGCCACTTCTCTCAAGGAAAGGCTTTCTGCAATAAAAAATGGTAGAATTATTAAAAACTATTATATATAAAACCTTAACACAATTAAACTGCTATATAAGGTAATGATTATAAGCAGAATGTCAAAATTATCTAACAGTACTGCAGCAACTTTTTTCTCACAATATGATGTACAGAATATATTTTAGATGTATATTGTCTGTAAAACAGCAGCTTTCATTTTACAAGACTCAGGTCAGAATTTCCACAGTAAGACACACTTTTCATTTGCTCTACCTTTTTTACAGTAACATGTAACCCCCATTGCAGTAAGCACTGTTTATAAGCATGTAGTTAGAAGACTCGGTCAGTAACGCACGACAAACTACAGTGAGTAAATAACAAAAACAGATGGAAGAAAATGGAAAGATGGTAGTAGTGAGAACCGACTAGTTATACAATTAACAGCAGCTTAACATTATTTTTGTTCCTAAAACTAAACAAAAATTCCTAATCATGTCATAACCTAATGGCACTTCGAAGCACTTCTTACAAAATCTTACAGAATTATAGCTTATTATTCTGTTAATATTCTAAACAACAATATTCTCCCCAAATAGGGTAAGCTGTGGGTTTAGTTGGGTTTGGTTTAATAAAAATGGATTCTGTAGTAGTATTTAAGTGTAAACCAGGGGAAAAACTCACACCAATTTCAAAATATTCTTCAATGTGCAATAAAATATAGTGGGAAGAACAGCACCTTTGATTGCGACTATGTTATTCTGAGTGTTTCCTAAAAATCTGTTCACAAACATGTAAATTTGCTGGAAAAGACATGTTTTACCATCTAAAGGTAGTGTAAAGGAAAGACAACCTCACCTCCTTGATTCCAGGTATTCGTATTTTCACCCTGCTTATCAGAACATGATTTTTGGGGGGCTGCATTTAACAGCAAGTTCGCCACATTGAGAACCACTTCATCTACAAAATCCCGAGGGAGGGAAGCACAATTTCTGACTTGTTCTACTTTTTCTCTGGGTTGAAATCCAGGCATCCAAATTGTACCAGCTGTCTCAGTCTCATCTTCAGGAGGTTCTGAGCCTGCTTCTTTGCACAGACCACCACAGCGATCCTCATGGTTAAACCCAGCCCTTCTGTCACGCGTGGCCACAGCACAGGTCCGACGGCTGTTAATAAACTGTGTTATCTGCTGGTCAATCAGAGCACGTTCTGCAGCTGCATAGCTCCTGCTTTTCCCAATAAAGCTGACCTATTTTAGTAGAAACAAGTAAATCACTGCCAGAGTCCCGTACTTACACCCAGCCCCACAACTTCCACGTGTTTATGCAGGCTTCTCACTACCTACAATAAAATCCAATACCAACTCAATGCTCAGTAACACCTGAGGGGTTTTAAATTCCAGTTTGTGAATATTGGTGCCCCAGAAGAAATCCAGTAAAAAAATCATAATCCATCATATTATACAATCACACAGCAAAAATATTGTTCCTGACCCTCAGATTATTTAAAGCTGGACACCTCTTCCTACTCTGAGAACATTTCACTTTGAATTTCACTGAGCAAGAAAAACAGCAAAATTAAGTACAAAAAAGTAAGACAGGCAGCTAGATAAATTAAGGCAAAAAAATAAGGTTTTTTAAGTTTTCCATTATATAGAGTGACATAAGAGAAAATCATTAAATGTTTCATTTTTTCCTGTTTTAGGACTGTACCTTTAAAATTAAGAGTAGAATTCCCAAGAAAACAATGAACATTTTTAATGTCTTTTCAGAGCATACTGTAACAAGTAATGAAGCTAACTATTGACTATAGTCTTACCTTACAACAATAACAATGAACAAACATCCATATGCTTCAAACAGAGCAGATTAAAAAAAAAGACAGAACCCTACAGAGGCCAAAATTACCCTTTTTGTTGATGGAATTCTAAGGCAATCTTCTTCCACATGAAAGCCACATACAAATCCCACTTGGGCAACAAAATCAAGATATTCTCTGTACTGAGTTTTCTTGCTTTGTCTTCGGCTGTATTTTCCATGGAAATCAAAGAAGCAGCACGGCAGCACGAAGTAGCAACATGAATAGGAAGACCTATAAGAAGGATAACAAACTGCTGAACAGTAGGTTATTTCAGAAAACACAAAAATTTAACAAACAACCTATCAGATAAAAGCAGCAATGGAATTTTTTATTAAGCAACAGAGCTTCATGCAATAATATTTGTAACTTCCTCTTTCAGTCAAACTATCAATTTAGTCAAAAATACCATTTCAAAAAGTATTTGATGCAGCAACCTATTTCGCCAACTTAGTTTGCAGAAGTAAAACTCTAAATTACTGTTGCTGGTTATAAAGAGCACGACAGCCCAAGGGAAGGCAGAACCATAAGCTTGTATTTACAAGAAAAAAAACCACAACAAAAAACAATCAACAGCTTCACATATAAGGAATAAAAAACAGTTTTGGTTTTTGAAGTTCAAAAGCAAAATTCTGCACTGAATTCTATTAGAAAGTAAATACTGCATCTGCACTTCTCCACAGAAAGAGAAACACTTTGTAAAAATAATCAACTTGCATCAAAGTAGCCAGTCTTACAAGAACAATGGGTGTGGAACCAAAGCTGACAGTTTTGACCAAGCCTATATAGGTACTATATACGTAGTTTGTTTTTTTAATTCCCTCTATCCCACTCCCCTCCCTCTGCAAAAATACCTAGCTGCAATTACAGGTATCCATGGTGTTAACTCATCTGAATGGTTTCCTATGAGCCAGTCAGTATCTGGAAAGAGATGACTGTCCCCTGGAATGATCGTAGCTTCCTAAAAAACAGAACAACACAGTAAGTGAATCCTATTACAGGTTTCTTTAAAGCATTTTATTTAAAGCACTAAGCAATAACATAAAGTAACACCAGCTGACAAATACAAGGTGAGTGAGCACCACAGACACCAACAATGCTTTCCTCAGCATTTTTTTATAGCTACAGAGAAGTAATTAAGCAACAAACACCTGCAAAACGTGGATCAGAAAAACAGTGGAATAACAACTCTGATTAAGAAATCCAGTCTTTAAATATAGGTAAACAAATATCATACACTAAATTATGATTTCTTGCCAATCTCCTTCTGTCATTTGTATGCCTGAATTCAGTTTTCCAGAAAGGTACTTAATTTGCTGTCTTGCAGCCTGTGGGACTCACAAAGCAATTAATCAGAACACAGCTTCATTGTTATTTTCTCCTCCTTCACAGATGCTGCCCAAATCAAATCCTAGTATACAGAACACCACTCTTCACATGCTATCATTCACATATAATAAAACAATAACAAACAAAAGAAAGCCCAAATAAAACCAACAGGTGGAATTCTTCATACAGGCTAAATTCAAATGTTCTACAGTGCCTATAATGTTTGTGCCTCACATACACGTTTTCTCACTTTGAACTAAGATCAGCAGAGAAAGTACTGAACGATGGTGATACCATGGAAGAAGACACTCTTCCCTGAAAATGTGTATGAACATTAAAAGAATTATTGGGCAAATTTGAAAAAAGTTTTAGATTTGAATTTCCACAGACCTTTAGGAAAAGTTCTGAAAGTAATAATCTCCCATAATCTCTTTTTATATAGAAAACGTATGTTCTAAGAGCTTAAAATTCACATGTACATGCAAAGCAGTATCTGCATATGAATTAAAAAATAAAATAAAAACACTTATTAGGGAATTTCAGACTATCTTGGTTACTTTCCAAATCCCTCTTAAGGATCAATATGGTGATTGTTCACTTAAAATTGTTCACCTTCAATACTACAGCTCATTTTTAGATACGTATAAACATTTCTAGATAATGAATGTAACAAGGTTTTTTTTGGCAGATTACTGGATGTTAAATTACCAAGCCTTTGGTAAGTGTTTTCTTAAGGTTGACTAAACACATTACTCATACTTTACATTTCAGTTTTGATCATTCAATTTAGGCATAGCATGAATTATCAGTGCCACACTCCCTATTTTGACAGTCACTCCTAATCAAATCTGTATTCACCATGTCTGACAGCAGTCTGGAAACACAGCGTGTCACCTGTTACATCCATTTACGTTGTTAGTATTGTACTGAACCACACAGGTGGCAACATCCACCCTGCAACTCATGCTGTAAGTAAAGATCAAAACAAAATTAGCCTCAGGGGTAACAACAGCTGAGCAGGTGCTTTTTCCTTCTCTGGCTCCTATGGCTACAGGAGCCTTGCAAAATCATTCCACCCTTCCTGTTCACTGCCTAACTCCTTCTAGCATAAATCATCGCTTTCCTCAGCACGTATTTTTATTGTTTCTTTCTGGGCAGAAAAAGGAACATGTAACACAAAGATAAAGAGACAATGCTGTTCAGCATGCAGATGTGACTTAACACAGTACAACAGGAATGATGGAGCACCACAGTTTGATGTTTTGGGTTGTTTATTGAAGCTTTTCAGTAAGATCTGCTAGCAGACAGCAGTAAAGGAATATGGCAATTTTGGCAACTTGTACCCAAAATTGTCAGGGTGGCAAAGAGAAGGCTACACAACACTGAAATCTGTGACCTCACATCTGTGAAAATTGATGTTCTTTCCCAATTTAATGTATAAGCATCCAAAGGTATGTTGAATGAACTTTAAACAATACTACTAGAGAATAACTGCAGGTGGCAAATTATTTTACTATATTGAGAGCTGACAATTTTTAACAGAACAGAGTAAGAAATTTTAGACCTGCAGAACAAGAAACCAGGAACACCTCACCTCCACAGGGCAACTGCTCATTGGCACCACGCTTTAATGAGTATCAGATCAAGAATGCCTGGAATCAAAGTGAATGTTCCTGTGCTCAAATTTTTAATGCTAACATGAAAATTGAAATATAATCCCTTTTGCAGACTCATTTTCCTGTTCATCTCTGAAGGCTATTATTACAATTATTTAGGTTGGCTCCTTTGAGGTTCAACAACAATTTTGCCCCCAAAACAGAACATAGCACCAGAAGGTCAGAATCACTTTCAAGAAAATACCCAAAATTATGAGTGGCTTTATTATTTTTTATGAGCTAGTGGTGCAAACAAAGCTGTTTAATATTGATCCTCTGGTAAAAAGAAAGCTTGTTTCATGGTGTGCATGTCTGTACATGCAGTAAGAAATCATGCCAGTGGTTCTTGGCTGAGAAATAAGCAAGTTGCAAATATGCAAGGGTAAATACAATATTTTTCTCATCATTCCCTTTACAACTTACTTTACCCCCAAGGGATATGGGTAGCATCATAACAAACCCACGGGCCCTTTAGACAACTGTCTGTAACCCAGTATGCTTCTTACAGTTGCATCAATACAGCCTGAAACAATGACCAAATGAAGAAATGTACGTATCAGTAAGACTGACATACATTTGCATAATACCTCTAAATGTGTCTCTGGTCCATACATGTCCCATATTTTTCTTCTCCTCACATCAATTCCTCTGCCTGAATGCTGAAATATTTGAACAACAGAAAAATTCAATTTAAGTACTACTTTTAGGAGAAATTTCAAATAAGTTCAGTAAATGCACATATTAACTTTAAAATTTAGACACGTAACACAAACCAGCTTTGCCATTTCAGGCAGAAGCTGAACACTTTTATTCCCTTTTTTCCCTTTGAAATATGAAGGGAATTATTAGGAAACCTTAAGAATATATCTGGTTCAAAATTTTACCTGGGCACACTTACTGAGACTGCTCTTGAAAATCTGTATCTCTACAAATGTAAAAGCAGAGGTGTTGATTTTTGGTTTGTTCTTAAAATATCAAAACCTTTCACAAAGTGGGTACTACTGCAGTGCCCACAGAGCTCAAAGAAGAATGCTACTCCGAGCAGTCTTTAGTGGAGAACCACCTTTCAACTACTGAAGCCCAAACACATTTTTCCCATTTTTGAATTAAAGGGAAGAAGAAATAGAGTGGAAACAAAAGCAAGAAATGAAGAATGTGTAGTATTTGAAATCCAAGAACCTTGTGCAGAACTAAGCAAAATCAATTACTAAAAAAAGTCTCATAAAACTCTCATACATGATTATTTTGACAGTCAATGTTTGCCAGCACTGAATGAATGACTGACTGTAAAATCCACATGGAAAACAGCAGCTTATGTTACACAAAAGTTTTCTGGCCAAGAATAGAAACCTTGTACTAGGAGAACTTGGAACATTTCCCTACTCCCCCAATAATAGCTCTTTATCTAATAAGAGATATTAATTTCCTCTATAAATTTTCCCATGTTCCCCCAAAAGTGGAAAATGCAATTTTCTGAAACAGACAGACCCAACTTCAATGGGTTTTCTTTAGTCTCACTTTTCTTTCATTGCTATTTCAGAAACTATACCTCAACAAACTGAATTATGCTCTTGCCACATTTTTACTCCCAAAAGTACAGTATGCTGTTAGGCATTTTTAATTAAGAAATCTCAGGACTGCTTTCAAAGATATAGAAAAATATTTTCAGGTTATCACAAGTAGAATTCAGTTTGGATAAAAATAAGTTTATGAACACATCTTGTGAGAGAGAATCTATGTCAAAATTCCACATTCCTTTTTGCATAACTAAAATACTCCATTACTTTTTCTTTTTCCTCTGAGTTTCTTACCTCAGAAAAAATAGCCCTGAATTTAAATGAAATACACTAATTAAGATAAATAAATGAATGGTTTCTAATCCTCTGGTAGGATTTTCTGTTAGTAACTAGAGTGACAAAATCCTGTTTTAGCAACATGAATTAATTTATTTTGGCTACTGGCATGCCAGATAAAAGGAAAGCATAACAAGAATACTAGTTTTGAAAAGAAAACTAGACACTAGTTTTTAATATGTATTTTAAAAGCATTCTATTTACCCCTTCATTGTTTAGAATATGAACCAGCAAACCATTTCCACATCCAAGATCTACAAATGACTGCTTCTTGGTCAACCCTTTTTCTTTTCTCTCTTCTTCCCAAAGAATCTAAGACAAGAAAACAGAACATATTAGACTTCTGCTCTCAAGTTTCTCTATAAGAAACCATCAAAGGTTATTGGAGATGAAAGAGGAAAGCTGGAAATGCAGATTTGACAGAAAATACTCACTGCACTAACAGGTAAAATAGAGGAAAAAAAAACAAACCTAAAACAAAACAAAAGAAAACAACAAAAACAACAAAACAAACAAACAAACAAAACAAAACCAAAAAAACCCCCAGAAAACCACTCTTTATGGAGTGAAACAAGAACTATTTTGCAAAATATCAATAGTTTTCTAAGTGCTACGCACATCCTCTACTCTGTTTTGAGTCATCAGGAGTTGAAATTAATCAGGGCTTTACAGCTCTGGGCAAGAATGAACATAAATGTAAAATAAGTTGCTAAAACAGAGGGTGCAAGAGAAGAACAGTGGAAAGCAAGGGAAGTATCAAGTAAACTTCATCAGTGTCTCTGCAAGTAACACCACAGATGCATTTATACCCACTGTATTAAAGAAAGCATTGATGGTAGAGCTGAAAATAAACCCCAAAATATTCTTTGTAGTCACTTGGTGATATACTGGTATATATAACATCCCTTTTACTGAACAAAGCAACAGTATTACCTAGCAAGTTATCTGCCCCAAATTGTACACCAGCTAAGGGACCCCAAAGCTTTTAGCCAAATTCTAGTCCCTGATCTGTAGATAAGGAGGTACTTTTACACAGATATGTAATCCATAATTAGTAAGTGGCTGTTTCTCTGCAGAGCATGGATTAACCTTTACCACCTTCCAACTCTTTTCCCTGCAATGAGAAGTTAGAGAACACACATTCATAACTCTGCACTGATTTTTCACTATGACTACCAAAAATTCTGAAGAGTATTGAACTATGAAAATTAGTGTTTGTAACATTGTCACTTCTGAATATCAATTTTGCTAGAGGGAAAGAAGCTGAAAATAAACATAGTCTGCTAATCTCATGGATTATGTTTTTAGATTTACCAATCATTGCACTTTGGCAATGCAAAAAGCACTCTAGGCAGTATCCCAGAAATCCCTAATTACCTCCTTCACAGATCATACCTATCCTCCAATTCCTGCAGAGTTTTCACAACACAAACCCAACAGCTATGTCCTTGGCCATGCCCCTGGACAGTGGGTGATCTCAATATGATTGCAGAATAAAATGAGGACTCATGTAGACACCATAAACCCATAAAAACTTAACACTAGACCTACCTTTTCTTAATCACCTGTGTAATGTACTTCTAAACAATTACTTTCATACACCATCATATAGATACCTGAACATTTTGCAGCAGGTCAGGTTATTAATACCATACCTTAAGTTTTCATTTAAGTAAGCTGCATATTTAATGACTTTAATAACTTTCTGAAAACTACTGCTATATTAGCCAAAACATAATCACTGTAAACCAACATTCACATGTATAAAAATGCTATCACTCCAGAATTTTCTTGTGGCTGCAACTAAATTCCTAATTTTCAACATTGAATATTAAGATGGTGGTAAAAATGGTAAAGATGAGTCTATTATACAGCTCTTTCCACAAGCCAGTATCTAAGGTTCTAAGGGGTTAAACACTTAAGTATCAAAATAAATTAGTCCTCAATGAGTACTGTAAATGAGCTAACTTACTCATAAATACTGATTTAGGTAAGATGCTACAAGTATAGTTCAATGTAGACATGCTCTTACCACACACTGGATGGGAAACAAAAATATTTATGTGCCTGCCTTTTAAAAACCTGAAGTTTCTAAGAGCTGCAGGTGGCAGAATTTTCACAGTATCTTAAGTGGGTAGATGCTTGAGAAAACTGCACCAAGCATTTATCTGCACTCCTAGCACCTGCAGATGACCTTCTTAGACTTGAAGATGGGATTTGAGCTGAAATTTTATCAAGAAAAGGCACAGCAGTGAAAACCCATAAGTTTTTATTTGTTCATAGTATAAAATGAACAAATAGTAGAAAAAAATATAAAACAATCAATCCTAATCTCCAATTGATCCACCTTATCACTTCTACATTAGTGCTTTTGGCTTTCTCCCTTAGAAATAAATAAATCTTGTGTACGTAGACAAGATTCTTCCTGTGACAGAAGACTGCAAATCTTCATTATATCTTCACAAAGAGGTTTTTGTTTACCTCTAAAATTATCTTCTTTAGAGAGGTTCTATTATTAGGAAATATATCATTACAGCATATTATTAGGTAAAACAGTTCCCTACCAGCAAGTAAGTGGCAATGGCAACGTCTTCATAAACAAATTTCTCAGGATCAGTCACTTCAGGCCACACCTTCAGGAAAAAAAAAGTAGAATGAAAAAACAGATAAAAAATTATTTTCTGCATCATCTGAAATAACCTAAAAAATGCTCAGACACAGCAATTTGGATACTTATTCACTTCAGTAGGTTTCTAGACTTCACAGATTTTGTATTTTAACCTCATTAAAATATACCCAGAGAATATAAAGACTGATTCAACCAAACAATATCTAAGAACATTTTGGCTCCACATGTGCAGGTCACAAGTAAACAGCTGTATCTGCTCTGTAACAGACCATGTAATCTTTTGCTTAACTTTCTCAGGAGAAAAAGCTGTATCTATACCTCTGCTACACTGAGAACATGAATATTTGTAAATTTCTTTTCACAAGGGAACAGACCTACAATTATCCTGGCACAACAGAACATGAAGAATCAAAACCTGAAGCAGGAAGACAAAAAGTGCAAGTATTATTCCCAAGTGTTACTTTGTAAATGAAGAATTGAAACAAAGACTAAAATGCTCAACACCAGCAATTCCATGGCAGAACTAAAGACTGAATTGCTGCCTTACATAGGAGAGGAGAACTGAAGTTTTGGGTATCTTCCTGTTAGTACACAAATACTAACAGTAAAACTTTCAGCATTTTCACTGTATGTTTTACAAAAGCATTTACAAATTTGTTTGTTTGCAGCTAGAGCCAAGTTTGCAAGTTTGTATTACTTCATACAGCACTCTGTTGCTCTTCAGGATCTCCAGGGTAAGAAAAAAAACTACAACACTGCTCCTCTAACTCAAACACATATTAAGACACTATCCAAAGGTTTTGGAGAAGGAGCTGTTTTATTTGTGCCTTCTAAAATGTGGATGACTATTCATTCCACTGACCTACTGCTTCCTTTTTATCACAAGTGATACATCCTGGAAAATGCCTAACTCCTCCAAATACTGATTGTGAATTTGGCTCTAAATCCTACTTTCCCAATTAAGTTCTTCCAAGTACTGAACTGTTTTATTCTCTATATATACCAAAAAACTCCCCCAAAACATGAAACAAAAAACATCCATTATAATTCAATTGTTTCTTTTATTAAAAAAAAAAAAATAATTTCTCGAAAGAAGCAGCTTCATTACACATAGTGAAAAAAAAAAAAAGGATAATAGTACTGCATTTACTGCTAAGCTTACCTTTACCATCTCCTTGTACTTTTCTTTGAGGTCCTGATAAACCTTGGTGTATGTTGCTACAGAAATGAGTGAGAGTGTACTTTTAAACTCACTGGGCTTTTGCTCCACAGACCATTTAGCCAGTTTGAACAAAAGTTCATTTCCAAGCCATGCTAGTTTGGGGTACACAATTCCATCTGAAAACCAATCTTCTGGAAATGGAGCTACAATAGATACAGACCTTAAAAACAAACAAACAAATAACTTAAGTATAAATACAGTATTTCATTATTTCAGCTATCTCAAGGACAGAGAAAACATTTAAGTGGATTAAGTGGATCAGAGATATAAAACTAGACTGGAGAATAAGTAAATATGTAGAGAAACAAAAGGAAAATAAAACAGTGAAGTTACTGAATAATGGAACAGTTTCCCCTGAATTTTGTTAGCTCATTATCTCTTAATTCAACACTGTACATAAGAGCCAATGCTGCATTTAACACAATAAATGAGGACTCACATATGATGAGCAATCTGATTTCACAAGATAGCCAAACACTAAACAGTGAAAGCCAACTTATGAAATTCCTGAAAAATAACAGGAAAATTCAGGAGAAAAATATATCCATTATCACAGCTCATTATTTCATCATCTCTAACTTTATTCAGATTTTATTAGAGCCACATTCCTAGATACACAGGACCAAACTGAATGGTCTACATTTCAATGACTAAAGCTCAGTCATTTACAGCAAGTCCCGTTGGACCCTCACCCTTACTAACACCCACAGAACCTCTCACAGGCACTGCTACACCCTCGTGATCAGAAGAGGCATATTTTTCCTAGACAACACACAGGTACAACCTATGTTTACATTCAAAGGTGAAACAGGTTTGTTTTACGTTATTCTGGGTATTGCAGATGTTTCCTGTTAGAGAACACTATGCACTCATATCACACCACTACTGCAATTTACTAATCAAGCAGAAAATTATAAAATCTGAATTGCCTACATACCAATACTAAACCACTGTGTGACTCTTGCAATAACTTACTGTTTGCTTCCTCTCTCACTCCCACACTTACCATTCCTCATCTTTTATGTGTTTAAGTTGAATTTGATAAATATTGCACTTTTTAACCAGGTATTTTCCTTCACTGTTTTCCTCCAAAGGCAGAAAGGTCACAGTTCCATTGCAAACATCTGAAAAGATATGCAAATAAGGGTTTATTATTCCATGGTGCAACCCACCCTGGTTAGCACCAAAATCAACTTCTGTCTGCAAACGAGTGAGGCAAGATCTAAGACAACAGAGAAAGAACCACAATGCCAGGAATAGATCAGTTTCTTGGTGTTCCTGCCATCTGAAACTACTGGACGATTTGAATTCTCCAAATTTAGCATTCTATCACATAACGTTTCCAAAATACTCCTCGCTGACCAGGAGTATTCATTTTCATCACACTTAACTATTTTAATAAAGTAAAAACTAAACAATAAGATTTTTCTAGGATATGACTGCTGCTTTTCCATATCCCACAGCAAATCCAGAGTCCTGGGAAGCAGGTGTGTATGCAGTATTACTTCCTCTAAAAATTAAAAAAATCTTTTTAGCTATTGTTTACCAGGGTGGTTTCTTCAGAAGAACTTATTAAATTCTCAGTTTTGAAAATTTTTTTTTAATTACCATCAAAACAAATATTCTTGCAACTAAAAATGCTACACTGGCTACATAATCAATTTTCAATGGACTCCAAAATTTTCTGAGTTAGACAAGAAAGAATTAATTAGCAATAGAGCAAATGTTAAGTCTTGCTATCTTGTCCCATCCTTAGCAATTCCACCTCTAACATTTTTTAACTGTAAACAGATTAATTTTTAAAAATCTCCTAGGCTTTTTCTTAGAGATACATTCTATAGATGCAGCTCAGGAGCATCTTCTCTTAGCATCAAAAGAAAAAATAAATCAAAACTGCAACATATAATTTTTTTTTAAGGCGCCAATATTTCGAAGGCATCAGGTAAGAATCATAGGTCTCAAGAACATCCCAGGTGTGCCCCATAAATGACAATCACTCTTTCTGAATTGTAAACCAAGTTGTTTCTGGAATTCTGATTCTTTCCAAAACATTACTACTAGAATTTAATCCGCATCAACATTTTTTCCAAAATTTATCTTAGAAATAGTGTCAAGTTCTACCCTATGTAAGTTTCTTTATATTAGCAGGATTTATTGCAGTGTATTACCATCATACAGTGTAAAAAAATACTCCAAAGCAAAACAAAAACAAAACAAAACAAGAAAAAAAAAACCACAAAAACAACAACAACAAGAAAACCAAGTTAAGCTTCTTACTTAAGCAATACTAAACATTAAGAAAGTCGATACAAACACTTCTACTTGGCCAGGCAGGTGCCACAGCTGCCTACTCTTTTCAGTAATTCTACACTACAGTTACTCCTCTCAAGCCCGTCCTTAGGTCTGCACTATGAGCAGCTCACCCGTGACAGGAGCACCTGAGTGTCACAGCTCTTTGGCCTCTCTAATTTGTATTTCAACTGCTGAAACTTCAATGCACAACAACGAAAGGTAAAAATAAACCCTAAGCACACGATCGGGACAAAAGTCCACCTTGGTTCCCACAAACAGAGGAGAAAAAAGCGGCATTTCTCTCATCTGCGAGACAATATCTGAGGGGACAGGTCCGCGACAGCCCTGGCCCCTCACACGCTGCGCTCCGGGCCTCCCGCCGCCCTCAGCGCCGTCGCCGCTCACCTTGCACCGCCAGCTCCCGGGCCGGGGGCGCGGCGGGGCGGCCCCGGGGCAGCAGCGTCCTCAGCACGGCGCGGAG